>MNCI01033529.1:879685-938992 GCA_015680685.1 Gnetum montanum | reverse complement strand
AGTGTTCCCTTGCTCAGAAAATGCTCTTGTCCTCTTGATCTGCTGCCAACAAAAAGCGCTAAGTGCTCTGGTGCTCTGGTTCGTTAACTTGTCAACTGGCCAACTCTTCCCAAAAATCTCCCCCCTCTGTATATTTGTCAGCCGGAGTATTTATAGGCCACGACACGTGCAACCCTAATGATGTGGGCCCGAATGTCGTGGATCCTGTTGACGCGATTCTTTTAAGTCGAACTGCGACTACGCACAACACGCTTGTTTGCGCGTTGTGCGTGTAAAGAGCAGGCCTATGATAGGCGTGTCTCAGCTGCGTTTGCGCTCATTCCCTTTGTGTTACGTGTATGAGCGCACTGACGTAAAAACAATGAGTTCAAGATTGTTTTACGCTCACCACGCAGCTGTGCGTGGCAAAGCGTAAATGTAACGTACGCTCACTACGTAGCCGTGCATGGTGAAGCGTAAACAAAGTATAACTTACGTTCATCACACAACTGCATGTGATAAAGTGTAAATAATGCATAACTTACGCTTACCACGCAGCGGCGCGTGGTGGAGCGTAAGGAGCGTGTAACTTGAATCTTGACCCACACACTGATATGCACCGCCGCGTAACAAGCGTAAAGGCCACTATGTATGCGCCGCAAGAAAAAGTGCCAACTCGTCGTGCCTCTCTAGATTTTGCTTTTAACTATCCTGGAGCTTATTACGCTCATTACGCTGCCGTGCGTGATGGCGCGTAAACTTGTCCTTAGACAAATTTGCCTTTAACTGTCTCGGAGCCTATTACGCTCATCACGCTGCCATGCGTGATAGAGCGTAAACTTGTCCTTAGCCAAATTCGTCTTTAACTGTCTTGGAGCCTATTACGCTTATCACGCTGCCGTGCGTGATGGAGCGTAAACTTGTCCTTAGACAAATTCGAGGCGCGTTCTTGCTCAAATTACGAATCTTCCCCTGAGGCTGACCCGTAATAAAGTCATTAACTGCCCCCTTGAATATAGCAAGTAGATGCGAATCCGCGATCGGCTCGCGGATCTCATTCAAGGTTGCATTCCAACACTGTATAAACCTTTGGACGGGCTCGAGCGGGTCTTGTTTTACCCCCATGAGCTGATCCAATGTGACTTCCAGTTTCAAGTTATATCTGAAGCAGGTCACAAATTGGGTCAGCAGGTCTTCCAAGGTTGAGATCGAAGAGCGTGGGAAGGCTCGGTACCAATCCAAAGCTTTCCCTATTAGGGACATTGCAAAGACTCGGATGATGGTGTGTGGCCACTATTGCAATAACAAGGACTCAGACCTGAATGTGACCAAGTGAGCATTGGGATCCCCCTCCCCATTGTACTTGGTAAAATGAGGCAGAGACATCCCTGGCGGTAACGACAGCATAGGGACTGCTGGGCTAATCGGATTGTCCTAGTAAAAGTCCATGATCTGAATAGTATCAAAACCAGCGGCTTTGAGACATCGAACCTCCTCGGTGAGGGTTTGTATAAGTTGGAAGGCTTGGTCCAGACCCGTTGACGGAGGTGTCTATGCAGAAGGCATAGGAGGTTGGACCGGGAGGGTGGCGCGTGGGAACAGAAACGACGGGAGAGGTTGACTAGTTACTTGTGGGGTGGGGATCCCTATAGGTGAAGGGACCTGTGAAGACCACCACCCACTGGTTTGTGAAGTGGGGTTAGCCGCCGCCTGTTGCATAAGATAGGGATAGATGTATTGCGAGACCACCTATGGAGCTCGCATTGCAGGTGCGACGGAGGGTTGCATTCCATACAGCGCAAGTTGATTATGTTGTGCCGCAGGGTTGGGCCACTGACTTGCAGCAGGCTGTTGGATGTATGGTTGTGGCTGAACAGCTGTGGTGATCTGTTGAGTTGGAGGGGGCGGAGGTGGTAAAATCTACGAGATGAAATGGGATGCGGTGGTCGCAGGGACCACCGCCGGAATGCGGAGAACCCGCGGTGATGAAGCCGCCCCCATGTTATTATGCGGTATTTGTGCTTGCGGCCCAGACGGCTGCGCGGTGGCCTACGGCATGGCAGGGAAATGCATCTGTGCGGTCATGGCTGGGTCAAGAGGAGTGACCTCTCCGGTGAAAGGAAACAAGGGATTTATGTACGTTTGGGGGCTCAGAGTATGGAACAAATGTTCCGACTGGGCTGCCAATTCATCCTCTTCCTCTTCCCCATGCTGGGGCTCCACCACAGCTTGTGCCGCCTAGCCCTTGGCCATGACCAACTGTGTAATGAGTTCATGTTGGTGTTCGGTCAAGGGAATGATGTCATAAGCTGTTGGCCTGAAATCATGGCCCCCTCGGTGAACCATCTCAAAATTTTGTTTTGCTTCGACTTCGGCTCGGCTAAGAGCCATCTTCTCCTAGATCTTAACACATATAAAGTTGTATTCTTTATGGGTTATGACCATGAAAATGGGCTCTTTTCCCTAAATTCTCAATGATCGGCGCAATGGCCCTTGAGATCCTGTTGCGCCAGGAGCTGGTCTAGCGACTGCGATAGGGTTCACAGATGTGGCACCCAAATTGGCAGGGACCATGGCGGTTTTTGTTGTGTAAAAGGAATCCATTGATTAATGAGATTGATTGTGACTGGTAATCAGATCTAAGAAATGGCTGGAAATAAGATCCCAAATAGGCTTTCTACCCTGTAGGATTCCAAAGGAATAGTTGCTGAGACCGATCTACACCACACGATCTATTGTAAGCTTCCCTGGAGGTATTACGTTTACGATTTTGGGTATAGATCGCTAACAGGGCTACCCAAAAAAGGCGGATCGGAACCTAAAAATCCCTCCTTCTAGCGCCATAAAACTGTAACGACAAAAAACATCGGCAGCTAGAAAGTACCAAACAAATTCCGTGTGCACAGTTTTAACCACGGATCCGTGTGAGGGCTATGCTGGAAAAAATGGATCTGCGGCATCCTGAATGGTCTTGTCGATCAGACAGGGACTTAATAATCAGTAAACCGATGAATATTTCGTGAAACGATCTGATTCGAGGGATCACAAAAACGAAGGGAAAACAACGTAGACGAATTGCAACGATGATAATGTTAAACACGATAAGAGGAGGCTAACATAAGAGAAACACGTAGTTTCAAGATCTACACTTTGACTTGAAAAATGTATGTTTTGTATATCTTGTTACACTAGGGAGACCCTAATTACTGAGTGTAAAGCAAGCACAAAACAACAAGTAAACTGTCCAAACAGAAGTCTAATCTACCTCGAGGGCTAAAGTCAGGATGCAAGGAAGGTCAAGCTCTGACGTCTACCAATCAACTGTTTCTGACCAATAGAGTCTTCCCAGCAGAACGATTACTCCTATCGCCTATGCTCAAAGCGAACTGTGCTCTGTCTCTACCGCAAGGTGATGCTGTCAACAATTGCCAAAGCACTGCTCTCTGTATCTCTACTCAGAAGTGATAAGTGCTCCCGTGCTCAGAAAAATGCCTTTGCTTCTCTGATTTGCCAACCTTTGTATCTTTGTCAACTAGGGAATTTATAGGCTGCGACGCTCTGTGGAAAAGGTGCAACCCTGATGACGTGTGTCCCGAATGTTTTGGGCACTATTGGTTTGATCATTTTTGTGTCAAACTTCATGACTACGCACAATACGCTCGTTCGCGTATTGTGCGTGTGAAGAAGAGATGCGCGTCGGGCCTGTCTCAATTGTCTTTGGGTTATATTATGCTCATTTATGCTATGTTACATGAATGAGCGTAACGTAACATGAAAACCATGGAGTTAGAGCTATTTTACGCTTGCGTACGCAGCCGCGCGTAATGAAGCGTAGATGATGTCTAACTTGGCGATGCAATACACTGTGATACGCTACGTTGTGTGGTGAGCATATGATGAGCAATCACACTTTCTTAGACTTTGCCTTTGACTGTTCCGGAGCTTATTACGCTTCCATGTGTAACACAGCGTAAACCTGCCTTTGAACACAAGACTTAACAAAATACACAAGAAGTCGCATATCGCGCTGCTTAAGCTTCTTCCTATGCCGGAGCAACTATCCTTCTGATGTCGGACTATGTTTAGGCAAAATCATGCTAAGCGCCATTACGCTACGTTGCGTGATATAGCGTAAACAGAAAAAGCATAGAAAGATTAGGAATTTGCACAAGAAGTCGAGGATTCGATGCTGCGCGCCTCTTGGTGTTGCTCTATCTTAATCTCCCTTCTGGAATTTTGTCATGCACCCTTGCCTGAATTGCGGATCTTTGCCTGAGGCCGACTCGCAAATTTTCACGGTGTTTCAGAAATAGAAATAAAGGCGTTTACCTCTACTAGCAACGTATGCGCTAGTGTTATGGGGCAGATCGGCTTCGACATTCATGAATACCCCACCTGCTATGCTGACGCTTTCAAGAATTCCCAAAATCTTGGGTGGCTACATGATGATTGGACTTTGGATCCGCCCCTTACCGTTGCGGACAGGCAGAGGAAACTTCCTTCATTTCCTTTGCCATTTGGACCTAGTAAAACTGCTGTGTAATCTATTTTGCATGATGTAATTGTAAATTGTGAATGTCGCGTAATAGTGTTATGTGTCTTGCATTGTTCAGTTAGGGAATCCCGGGAGATTACCCTTACAATTTCCGACCGCGAGGCAAATACCCTTTTCTTCCACTACGGTGAAATCAAGGAGGCACAATGCTAGCTCGGCCATGCGGCAGCCACAGTTGCGATGGTCACCAAGCTACGCCAAGCGAGGCTAATGCACTTATTTTTGACCATAACCCCTGATGTCCCCACCAGTGAAATGTTAACCCTAGTCAACTCCTTTAGCAAAAGGGCTGAGCGCTTTTGCACGCGCGTGCATCACGTATGTGTATTTTTTGATATTGATGCTTAGCTTTTTGCAAACCTTTTCGACATCCCCTCTGATGGCCTTCCCATAGAGGAAAAGGTGAAGAGGAGCCTTGCTTGCCAGAAGTGGCTAGAGGAGTGGTTAGGGGCCACAAAGGAGCCTAAGGGGATCCCTTGTGAGTGGATTGAACCAGAGACCATCAAGACAATTTATCCCCTGTTCTGGGCCCAGGCTTTCCCCAAAACACTCTCGGAGGGGAAGTTCTTTTCTATAGAACAAACCCGTATCATGCGGGAGGTTATGGAGGAAGGGACCCAGTTCAACTGGGCAAGCTATTTTGCTGAGGGATTACGCACTGAGATGATCAAGCTTTTCCAGAAGCTTGATTTTCATTTCAACGTGCATTACGCCTTCTTCATAGCTTGCCTTCGGCGTTTTGCTGAATTTTTGGTCGTCCAGAGGAATGGGGTTTGGGTGCAGCAAGACTAAAACCAACTATCAAAACCTTGGATTACCCACATTTTCGGCACTACCCGTGGATAGGATCCCCTGAAAGGGACTTGCGAATCTCTATCTATCATGACAAGGGATTTGGCAGTGTCTTGAATACAAGGCCCCGATAGCGTAGGCGGCATAATGCCCACTTACACTGGAAATGCCTCGCGAGGTAAACGTTTGGCGATAGAAATTGTAGAGCCTTCAGCTCGGTGAAAAAGGCTTCGCTTAACCAAGGCCGCTATGGAACCTGGGAGTGGCACTGGTCTAACCATGCAAGTTAGAGTTTAACGGAGTAAACCTTCGCCTGGTAAGCATAAAAGACACATGGTGAAAGTTATTGTATTACGCGATTTCTATTCAAGATATTATGAATCGTCTAAGTATGTATGTGATTGGCACAGCAAAACCTACAAAACAGTTGACCCCTAAGATAGGGGCAACAATATTAAGTCGTGCGGAATGGGCCCCAATTTTGGAAGGAGAGGCCCCAACTGTTAGGACCAACGATGCATAGACTCTTGTGCGTGAGGAGAGGGAGGCGGCGGGAACTGTTGACGCACTCCCCACCGTAACTGGTAGAGGTGGTAAGCGTATTGGATGTCTTGAGGAGTTTTATTAATAATTATACTCTTTAACTAAATTACGCTACAGGTGAAGAAGATGTATCCGTGTCTGCCTCTATGAGCAGAACATGGAGAGAGTTTCTTGAAAAATTCGCCTTCATGGAAGGCGTTGTCAGCGATATGATCAAGTGCGTCGATCTTGGAGCTGGTATGTTATTGCATCAACAAGTTTATTTCATTAGAAAATGATAGTATTTCATTTATGTTGATAATGTTTGCTGTCAGGAGCTCGCCTTCGATGGGACCCAACAGAGCCCATTGATCTGGACACAGTGGAGCCTCCATCTGACGGGGCGGTCATGCCACATAGCATTTATGAGGATATGCGTAAATGTGTGTTACGCTCGACTCGCTCCTTATGGGAGAGTAATAGTGTCAATGACGACCTCTGGAAAAGGCTACAGAGGTTAGAAAGGAAGAAAGAGTCTCTGGCCAAGGAGGTCAGAGATTTAAAATCATGATGCGAGTTCCTACAGGCACGGGAAATGGGTGAGGAAGACTAGCGCACAGATGTGATCGACTACTCTCGCTATTGGACCATAATCAGGAACAGCGTGCAGACCAGTTGGGAATTGGTGGAGCAGCGGATGCAGATAGAGCTGTTATCTCAGAAAAGCCAAGACTAGAAGGATTTCTGTGCAAGCATGCAAGAGTGGGGGCAGAAGGAAAAGGATCACAAGCATTTTTATAAGCGAGAAAGTATCGCTTATCATCAACATTATCATGATTCTGTCATCGAAGCTCAATGCTTGCGGGTATTCCTGGACATCATTGGCGCATCCCAAGCTTTCGAAAAGTTTCAAGAGCAGGTGACAGTAAGCGTGTCACCGGAGAGAGAAGTGACTCTTCCCAAGGGCAAGACTACTATCCCTACTTTTTTCCCTGACCCACCTCACTGGACTAGTGTGGAAAAGGGGAAGGTGAAGGCTGGAGCTGCTCTGGGGAATGGCGTATGGTCTGAGCTAACAGAAGATGAGATTATGTAGCATCTGTGGGTTGGTTTAGAATAGCTCCCCTTTGCTGTGGAAGCAGGACTGTCACGAGTAGGTTTAAACATTATTACATCTAATTTTTCTGATTGTGATGTCAAATCTTTGCTAACGTATGTGCTGTATACAGGTACAAGAATCGAAGGATGAAGGAGAACAAGATGAGGAACAAGCACAAGAAGAGGAGCATAATAGCGAAGAGCGTCCTGTTGTGGAACCGATGTTGGAGCAGGGGCCTCATGGGGATGGCATTCCTTACGAAGGAATACTTTCTAAGAAGGACGGCCCACTTGAGGAGGATTTATTAGGCTTGGAGCCTGACCTAAGGGATACTGGTGACAGTGACACTAGGGGAGATGCGTAACTGTAAGTTATGCATAATTTATTGATTGGGATTGAACAATCGGTTATATGGATATTGACAACGTTGGCATTAATCTTTTCTGTATGGTTTTAAATGCTATTTGTATGTTTATTTGTTTTTGATCTTATGTCATTATTTGCAAAGTGTAAGCAGAACTATTAAAGACTATTGATAGTTGGCTTAGCTATAGCATAGAGTTGCTAGTTTAAGGCCATTGCGGGCCGCCAGGTAGTGTTTATGCAAGATACAAAATAGTTTTAGGCCATTGCGGGCCATTGCTAGTTTAAGGCCATTGCGGGCCATTGATAGTTTAAGGCCATTGTGGGCCATTGCTAGTTTAAGGCCATTGTAGGCCATCTGCGTAATTTTGAAAGCGTAATTGAAAATAATGTACATTTCTGCATAAGTGCACTAAAATGAGCAAAGAGCGTAAACAACGTATATAAAGAACTGTGAATAGTGTAATGAACAGTGAGTGTAAATATGTAAACTGCTAAGCGTACAAGGAAAAATTAGAAGGGAACCTTCCCTAGTTTTACATATTGTAATATTGTGTTCCAATTTTTGTGAAGCACACTATGACATGTAGGAGTCAATTATTTTGTTTGTTGTTTAAGTCGGTCAATAATTCCATACCTTTCCAATATTTTGTAAAAAGCTTGTTCCTCATTTTGTTTAACTCAAGAATGAGGTTTTATTTAATCATGAGGGTATGATGAGTTATGACTCTGTTGATCCTGGTATTGGATATGTGATATTAGAGCTCTGATATTAGATACCTAATATTAGAGTTAGGAAGTGATGTTGGATATTCGATATCACCTCCTCCATGCTAGCCTATAAATACAGCACTTGGGTGCATAGTTGAGAGATAGAAAAAATAGTTTTATTTTTAGTTTTTAGTTAGCTTCTTCATAGATTATTTTTTAGTCCTATTATTTCCTAGTGCATGCTTGTAGTATGATTTTTGTAATTGTATGACACTTTTGTTTAAGTGTGACGTACTTGGACATGTTACATGAGTGAAAATAAAGATTGAGATTACTCCCATCATTGCTACATTTACTTAGATTTATTATTAATTTAATTATTTAATTTTTAATTATTTTCTATTTTATTTATTTAAATATTTACATTTATTTCTATTTACTATTCCTATTATTAAGTGGAATGAGTACACCTTAATCACGAGTGCTTAACTATAATTACCTAGTGACCCAACAATGTATCGTTTGGCAAGTCTAGTGATGTATCCTTGGTAATCTTAGTGGTAGCTATATGAAATCCAAGGTATGTATGAATGATTGGAGATAGGTACTCATTGCATGGAGGTTATTTTAGGTTTTACTTTTTTTTCATTAGATTAATTAATTTATTTCTTTATTGTCATTAGGAGAAACATAGGATTAGATAACATAACATCATATGCCTCACTTTGGACTAAACCATACATGACAAAGCTACCACTAGTCCAAGTCAAAAGACAACGAACTATGATCAAAGCATAATGATTTAGATGCCACAACTTGTCCCATCTACAAAATTTGACTAGATTATGCATGAACACTTGTGATTCGTATGGTTGGGTGTAGAGGTACCTCATCACTCATCAATTTTTAAGGATTTCACATGATTTTTAGTAGCATTGTATACTAGGATGCCTTGATAGGTGCATCCTTAAGACCATGGGGACAACATCAATAATACCCCTTGGAGAACACTTGCTCGATTTAGAATCTAAGAGCCTTCCTTAAAAGGAAAGAGTCATGTCCTAGGATCATAAGTGAGGAACATGAACAACAATCAACAATGAATACAAATCAAAGAATATGTCATAAAAATCATCCATCATGTCAGAGGAACCTTTAATTTTATAGGCATACCAAGGAACTTTTCATTCTAACCATCATCCCCTAGTCTTTATCTTCTCAAGTGTTGTTTTGTAATGAGTCCTAGGTTAAAATATTTGTACAATTATGTTCCTCCACATTGACCTCATCATGTATTTATTCCTAGTCAATGTGTCTTAAATATTAAAGCTATGGAACTAGCCTTGGATAAATCTAGGTAATTTATATGTCCATTATCAGCCTTGGATATGGGGAAGTGTTTTATACACTTGGTGTTTGTAGTATAGCATGTTTAGTTAAGGTTGTTGGTCCTTAGCAATGCATCCTTACACACTCCATGGTTTCATAATAGTTTCCAGCCCCTTCAAGATGACTTTGCTTCATTTGGATGTCCTGAGGCCATTCCAACATGTTTCTTTGGGTTCCATCTTATTCTAGCAAGGAAGTGCTCAATTGTCGTAGATGAAAAGGAGGTGCACTAGTGCACCTCCTATCTAACCCTGCTTGATTCTTCTTACTTGAAATATGAATCCAAGTGGAAAGTATGATGTTGATGAGCCTTCATTGGCATTTAGGCACTAATGAACTCTCTTTGTTTCTACACAAAAATTATAAATACGCCAGGAGAGTTCTCACATATACTCAAGTTTTACTTAGTCATTTCTTAGGCTTGTGACATCTAGTTTTTTGTGAAGAGCCTTTCCTCCCTTGGGTAACTTAATTTCCTTTCTTGTTTTTGTGTGTTTTGAGTCATTTATTTTACAAGTGTGGCTAGACTCTATTAGAGTACTACCTTGCTTAGGTAGCCTAGAACTATTTGGTTGATGTGAAGTCTTGTGTTTGCATAGTATAGAAAGCTTATAGTTTTCCTCAGTTTTGCATCATTGATGCATTAAATATTAAAATATCAAAGAGATTATAAAATATTAAAATCATAAAAAAATTTATTTCATTCTCATTTTCATAAGCTATGACAACTCAACCTTATACAAGAAGGTGAAAACTTTACGACATGATGTTGGACCATTAAGGTTGTGACTAAGAGCTATTTATTTGTATTTTGTATGTAGTATTGTACCTATCCCTTGAGGGATTATGACATATGTACATGTGTGTATGTGTATGAGAATTACCCTTGTCCCTAGGTGGAATAACAATGCATGTGTGTGTTTTTTTTATTTTTTATAAATATAAAATTCATAAAAATTATAAAATATAAAGTTATAAATATTTTCTCCTCTTACATGGCAACATGGATTTCATTGTATTATATGTATTATAATCTCTTTTCTATTTTCTTGAACACAATGATATACACAAGTGTTCTTGATAATCCATTCAACATTGTCTTTGAAGCTTATGACCATATTGCACCATGATTCGAATGATAAATTCCTTAGTCCAAAACTAGTGGGATTCCTATCAATAAGTATAAATATTAGGGGTATGAAAGAAACATAATCACATCTATGGAATTAAGGCATGCATAAGTAAGGAAAAATAAGGTTGAAATAATTTAAATAACCATAAAAATTACAAAGTACATAATCAAATTGGTGCCTCTTTCCTATGACTAAGGTACAAGACATCTAGCTTTAACTACATGAATAATGTAAATGGGAAGAACAAGAAGAATAAATGATCATATAAATCCTAAGAATTCAACCAATGATTAAACCAAACAAGCCACAAAAGAGAGCAAGAAGAATGAAATATTAAAATCATATCTTGGATGACATCCAAACTCATGGGATTTGAATCATAATGTTAAATCTACTCATTCTTATGATCCAAATACTAGGAAAAAGAAAGGTTATAAAAATAGCAAATAAATAGGATACCCCATGATGCACAACAAGCACTTCCTATGCCCAACCATACAAATCACCAGTGTTCAGTAAGTAATCTAGTTGAATTCTACATACTTTAGCTCTCTAAGTACACATTAACTAAGAAGGTGAATCTAAGGATGTGATTCTTATCTTCTTAGTTCCACTTGTGTTGTTCAATGATATGGTTAAGTGTTATTGAGCCACATGATTTGTATAACTTTTGTATTTTTATTCTATTTTGACTAAGTGGAAAAATAAAGTAATTAAATGCTAATTAATTTAGTAACTATTTAATGTCTTAGACTAATCCTAACATAAGCATTCATTTCCATTTTCTATACACATCCTGAAATATGTTACAATGCTATTGGATTAGTAAGCATAAGCACTATTGGGATTACCAAGCATTAATGTATGCTTGAGATGGTTGTACTTATGTGCATTAATTATTTGTAATTAATTAATTTCATGAATAGTAAATTCATTAAGATAAATATTTTGCTAAGTCCAAGTGCTGCAAGGTTTATTAAGAAAGCTCGTATTTATTAAAATTCACATTGAAGTGTCCAGGTACATCGATGCTCAAACAAATATACATATACTTCCAAACTCCTACTATGGGCACATAGAAAATATTCAAACTCTTAAATGAATAAATTGTAAAAGATCTGCTATGCTACTTATTAAAGAATAGCATAAATGTATTGGGTGCATGCATTTATATTGGCAAAACAACATACTACGTTGATCTGTATGCATCAATGCATCAAATCATGTGTCGATGGGTACATGTTGATGGGATCATGTCGATGAGATCCTATGAACAATGACTTATCATACTCCTATGACTAAATAAAAACTCATCCTCAAGTGAACTAAAGGAGGAAAAATCTCTTTATAAAAATTAGGAAGGTATGGAATTATTGACTGACTGGTTGACTAAATTAGATTGATGCTATGTGCCCAAATGTACAGATTTACAACTTTTACCAAAACATGTGTTCATGAAAATAAAATTGAACACCTTCACAAAAATGGACAACTAAAATTTCTCTAATAGCTGAAGATGACAAGAAAGTCAAATAGTCCTAGTTGGTAGATATTCCTAAGGTGCCAAGGGACCTTCCCTTGTCTTTGATGCATGTAGCAATTGAGGTTGAGGCTATGGCTATTCTACTGTAGCTACTACTACCAATTGAATACAAAACAAATTCAAAATTGCTTTGATATTCTCCTCCTTGGACTAGGGATCATACATAGTTCATGTAGCATCATCGATGTGGACCACTATGGGAACATCCCATAGATAGGACATTTTAGGAACAACTCCTTACATTGATAAACTAGGTAGTGAATTACTTGCATTTTATGTTGAATACTCTGAAACTGCTATGTAGCTCCTAGTAGCCATTCATTCTCTTAGCTAGGTTCTCAACCTTGGATTGTTGATTTGTGAATCAAGCTATGAGAACTTTGAGTTTAGCATTGGCTATTGTTAGGTTTTTTTTATCTTTATGGTACTTGAACTCAGCCTCATACAACAAGAATGAGCTAGTCACCTACTTTTCCAATTTTAACCTTGGCCTTCTAGTAGTTAGCATTATCAAGTTTGAGTAATGTAGGTTGGCTAACTTTATGTACTCCATCATCTCCTCAATTTTCAACTCTTCAAGGTAAATTTCTACCTTGTTGTATGCATTTAATCCATCAAAGATGGGCTCCTACAAATGGCCTCCTTGTTGAAGCTATTGGAGGACCCATTCACTTTTGCTTTTACCAGTTGGATATGCTTTTTATTAATCTCTTTAAGAAGGTCAAATTTGTCCTGATAGTGATTTTTGACCCTTTCAAAATTGAGGGCCTCATTTTTCCAAGCAATGATCTCAATTTCTAATTTTTGACATAAGGCATGAACCTCCTTAATTGAGAGATTGCAATTTTCTATAGCCAACCTTCTCAATTTCGTGTTTAGATAGAAAGCTTCTTCTACTATTATCAAATGAATTCTACCATTTTTTCTTTTTGAGCCTCAATATTTCACAGGCGATGATTTTCTTGGATCAAAACCACATTCTCCTTGTGGATTGTTGACAAGTCCTTTTCTATGTTGTAAGTTTTGGCCTCTCTTAAGGACTAGTCGAAGAACGTAGACTTATTTACATATTGAGCCTCTTGAAGTTTCATCTCTTGATATAACCTAGCTAAGTATGGTGGGATTGGTTAAGAAGGCTTTTAATTCCATAAATTTAGTAGCCAACCACCAATTTTTAGTTGTGGCTATTTCAAGTTGGCCATTAGAAATGAGGACCTTACCTCTAGTCTCAAGCAGTTTTGATTGGATTGCAGTGATGGTATCCAAAAGATCAAAGTTATTTGGAAGTAGTTGCTTGGTTCCCACTAGTCTATCCAAAAACTCTTTGGGTTGGGCTGCATTAAATATTCCATTTTCTATTCTATAGAAAACTAAACATCCTTGAGTGTAGAAATATCTAGCATAGAGGCTATAGGAGTGTTGAGTTTTTTAGCCACTCTATCAGCCACCACTTCTGCCACCATGTCTTGTCCTTGGTGCTACATCACCAAGATAGTTTCCTCCTCACCCTCCTCTAAGCACCTCAAGAAAGTAGTGACATTTTCAAAGATTTTTGGGAATTGTTATTTTTTTGAAAGGAACATTGTTACTTCCTAGCAATTAGGATTTGATTTTGTGAGCACCTACACTGATTGGGAAAAATACATTAGTGCTGGAGCCTCCATCCTATTGATGGTTCTTATTACTTCATTGAGATGGCTCAACGTTGGTTTGTAGATGGAGAGTTCTTTACCACTTGGTCCTACCTACTACTACTGTAGGTGTTGCTCACAAAGTTCACACATGTGCTTAATGGCATCGTAGGACTATAGTGTTGTTTCATGAGTGGGTGGTGGTGGTGGCTTCTCCTCCTCTTATACTTTTGGTGGTACTTTGTCATTCATCATTTTTGTCCAAGAGGAGCATGTTGAAGGTTGTTTTTTGAATAGCAATCTATTCCTCCTCTTCTGCACAATTTGTGAATTAGGCATAGGAAGGGGAGTGTCTTTCTCCCATGCTCATTCTCTTTGAAGTACTTTTTGATCTCTAAATAGATCAGTTGTAGGATATTGATTGGGAATTTCTTTCTTAGAGTAACACATGCATAGGTAGATAAAATTGTCACTTTAGTTGGCCTCATTTTTGGATTGAGGTGGTAGGCCATGGTCTTGAAATACACTCTCTCTACCTTAATGAGTGCACCATACATCTTGCAATTAACCCTATAGCATGACTGGACCCACTTCTTTTTCATCTCTGGGTCTTCTTAGGTTGACATCTTTGCTAGTGTTACCCTAGTTTCTAGCAACCTAAGGGCCTGAGAGAGGGCCTTCATTGAGTAGGATACAATAATGTCCTTGATATTTATATTGGCATTAGCTTGTCTATTGTTCCAAAAGAGGCAGGTTTCTCCCATGTACCATTCTCCACCAAAGGTAAGAATGGGCCACATGGAAGAATTTTGTAGTTGAGTTCTAGCTTCTTCTAAAGAAAAGTTCAAGAAAGGACCAAAGTTTAGCTCTTAGAGAATTGAATTTTGGATCTCCTTGGAACAAATTTGGTCAATGCAAGAATTCGTCAAAGTGACCTCAAGGTTTTGCCTTGGTCCTGGTGCCTCATCTTAGTGGAACTACTCTATTTCAGCTTCAGGAATCTATCAGATAGATTCCACTTTGGGCTCCTCCCAAAGGGATCCCATTACATGCCTTTTGGCTACTTGCTCCTAGGATTGTTCTGACTGTTGTATCCTTCCAATTCTTGGCTACTTATTCCTCAAATGGGATGGTCTTTTCTCTACTCTATGTTTAGGTCTTGGTACCATTTGTAATCACAACATGACCAAGGATTAGTGTTTGATGTGTAACTTTGAAATACTTGGGTACCTTGTCTTGTTTGGTTTGTTACACTTTGACTATTTTGTGATTATGATGGATTGATCATTTTAATATTATTTTAATTATATGGCTACAAGAGTTTGTTGCAAAGGTTTAACTCTTCATGAATTAGTGATTTTAATATTATTTTATTATTTAAACCTTGTGGGATTTAGAAAAATTTCAAAAAAATATTCATTGAAAACCTAAGGTTTGTGGCCTCCATGACATAAAGCTCACCTCCTCTAGCTGTAGAATCAAATAATAGGGTTAATTGGACAAGTAATTTTCGAGTAATGGGTTGTAGAAGGTTCTAGGCTCTAAATACTATAAAACCTCCTTTCTCATTTGAAAGGAAATGATAAAAAATTCTCAAAGTGCTCATAATATATATAAAATTTTTGAACTATGTTGATGGAGATCTATCAATGACATCGTGTCAACATGGTCATAAGAAAACAATTTTCATTATGAAAAATGAAGGAAAAAGAAAGAGTTTTCACATAAAATCGAGATTCATAGGGAGCTAGAAAAGCCAATAACATGATGAAATGCTTGAAGAGGGTAAGAATATTCATGAAAAAGGAGATTTAATTAGGAAAATTCTTGGAAAATTTTAATTAAGGAGTGTGAAACTAGATACAATTGACATGGAATGTAGGAGATTTGAAAGTGGAAAATGTTGAAGGAATATGGAACTTAACAAAGCCAACTAATAAGTCATTATTTTTTTATCTCTGATATTAGATATATGATATTAGAGCCTTGATATGAGGTCCTAAGAAATGATGTTGGATATCTAATATTGCCTTTGCCATGCTAGCCTATAAATACAACACTTGGGTGTACAATTGGGGTATAGTTGGTTGATAGATTTTAGATAGCTTTTTTTTATATATTTTTGATTTCTAGTTCTATTGTTCTCTAGTGCATGCCCACAGTGTGATGTTAGTGATTATATGACATCCTTTTTTGAGTGTGACATACTTGGATTCATTACATACTAGAAATAAAGATCAAGATTACTTCCATGATTGCAGCATCCACCTAGATTTATTATTACTTTTAATTGTTTAATTATTGACTATTTTCCTTAGTTAATGTTTCTATTTATTCCTATTTATCATTCTTTTCATTAAGTGGAATGAGTATGACTAATTGCAAGTGCTTAAGTGTAATTACTTCTTAACCTAGTAGTGTATCATTTGGTGAGCCTAGTGACATACACTTGGTAATCCCAGCAAAGTTATGATGAGTGGCGAGGTACCCCTACACTCAACCATACAAAACGAGTGTAGCACATGCGATCCGGTCGAACTCTGCAGACTAAATGCCTAAACTTAGCAAGGAATACTTGGGGTTAATTAATCATTGTCTTCCCAGACTTGTTGTTGTCATGGTGTATGGTTAAGTAAGTCCAAGGTATATGATTTTTTTGGTCTTTTCTAGTTTTTCTCCTATGCTAAGGGGTAAAGGATTGAGAGACTAAAACTAACTCTAACTACAGCACTAAGTCCTAGCATTAGCATCCATTTCCACTTTCCGTACACACCTTGAACTATGCAACTATGGCTACCAAACACTAATCGTTATTGGGATTACCACACGTAATGCACGTGCTCGAAGTGGTCATACTGAGGCACCTAACTAGCCTAAGTGTGATGAGAAACCAATTCCTTGACTAGCCATACACATCTATAGATGCTCGTAATCAAGTCGTACTCATCCCACGTTCTATGAGGTAAGGGCGAGAGAATCTAATCATGATGAGTAGTCGATTCCTTGGCTAGCCGTACACATTCGTCAATGCTCGTAACCAAGTCATACTCATGCTGCATTACTAGGAAAGCAATAAATAACATTAAATAAACCTATCCATGTACTGCAAGGTTTATCCACAAAGCTCGTCTTTATTACCGTACACAACTTGAATTTAGGTACAAAGCTGCTTGAATAAAGAACCGTTCACTTGGGGGACTCCTACGACGGGCACATGGAAAATATTCTATCTCTGGGGTGATCAATCCGCTAGAGCTTCGCTACTTCTAGCCTAGGATGTCAAATGAGGGAAGTGCCACCTCTTATTTTTAGATTTGACGGTAGACCGCGATATCGTGTACACGATATTGTAGGGGATGCGATATTGCGGCGGCTGCGATATCGCGTACGTGATATAGCGGCTTGTGCATATCGCGTCTCATCAAGTTACATGAAGTCCAAGGCATGTGTAGATGATTAGGAACAAATACTTATTGCATTTAGGCTAGTTTAGATTTTACTTTCTATTGTTAATTAGCTTAATTAATTTATCTATTTATTGTTATTAGGAGCAACATAGGGCTAAACAACATTAATCATATGCCTCACATTGTACTAAACCAGATGTGACAAAGCGACCACTAGTCCAAGTGGGAAGACAATGAACTATGATCAAAGCATAATAATGTAGATGCACAACTAGTCCCATCTAAAAAATTCAACTAGATCATGGGTGAATATTGATGATTTGTATGGTTGGATGTAGGGGAGGGGTAGCTCTCCAATTATCATTAGTGTTGTTGTCGGGGATGGTGCTAGTTATCTAGATCAGTTATATCATACATGATTACTATATATGCATTAATGATACATCTTTTAGAAAATATTAAATGACACACACCATAAACAAAAAACAATGTATCTTTCATAAGGAAGAGATAATGCACTGTATAGTGAAAGAATTCATTAAAGAACTAACCAGGTATATGGCAAAGGAATTGGAGTGACCAACCTCATGTAGGGATTTCATATGTTCATGACCACCCTGACAATACTCAAGGATCACATTCACCTAAGTCTAATAGCCTTGGAGGAGATGAAGTAAGTGCTAAACCAGGGAAGGCCTCAAGGCTTAGGACCTCCTTGAAATCTAGAAAGGATAAATCAAGGGACCCTGGGGAATACTATAGGAGCCATGGTAATCCTTCTAGTTCCTCATCTTCCTCTCTTCCTTCAACATATAGTTCTAAAGAAGATGAACATAGGTATGCAGATAAATCTCCACTAAAGGGTTGAAATAAAAAAAAATTGAACTTGGAGGACTACTCAAGGTCATCAACATGAACATAGGAAAAATCATCACAATCAACCAAATAGAAATTGTCATCATAACATGATCAATGATGATGGAACCTTGTTGGCCATTAGGAGAATGATATAGATCACCAAGGTAGTTAAGATATCTCACGGGCATCACAAAGAGAGTTGCCTACCTAGGCTTGATATGAATAATATTCCTAAATTTGCAAGAGGCTATGATTTAGACCCACAACATCATTTACAGGCCTTCTATGATGCCTATGCTTTCTAAAACATTAAAAGTGGGTGGCAAAAATTTAAGCTCTTTCATAGGACACTAATCAAGAGTGAAAGTGTGGTATATATTGTTGAAACCAAATTTAATCTAACAATGATTACAATGTTGGAACTCTTCAACGAGAAGTACCAAACCTATGTGAGGGTGTCCAACCTAAGGAGACAGTTCCAAGGATGGAGACAAGAAAAACATGAACCATTGTACATGGCCTTAGATTGATATTATTTCCTACTGAATAGATGCCCAAGCCATCATTTCTCCAAGGAAAGGAAACTTTTCCACATCATAGATGGGCTTTGTAATGAAACAAGGAAGATTTGAGAGCTAATCAAGCACGTGGCCAAAGAAGAAGGAGAGATATGTAAATGGGAGAATGTTTAGAAATATCATGGGGATCCAACCCATCAAAAGTAGTAGGTCCATATCTATGAGAAAGAGAAAGAAACTACTCTTGACAAGATAATTTTGCACTGACTCTTGCTAATACAGAAGTTGATTGATGAACTTGAAGCAAATTTTAATAGGGTGTGAGAATGGATATATGATAAAATTACAACTTTGGTAGAAATTGTAGAAGAGAAGGTCCTACAAAATGAACTAGGAAATTAAAATAAATAAATAAGGTAGAACCATGAAACATCTAGGAACACTTATTGGCAAACAAGGAAAATGGCTAAAGAAAGTGAGGTTATAGACTCAATCATAGATGAAGATAACAGATGTGACCTATGCATATATGACCATTCAAAGGACCATTGCCTAGTTGTGTCACATCTATCTGAGTATTAAGCTTTTGCATTAAATCCCAAATTTGTATAGAAGCACATGCATAGGATATTTTCTTTTCCATAGGGTAATTATAGATAATTCCACAACCAATTGTACTATCTAAGGAGGACTTATTATCAGCCCTAATACTATCTTCAACTTCAATGGAAAAGCCCATAGTTGTGGGTGAGGCTACCAACAAACCAACCTTATCCCTTCTATTAACCAAAACCACATGAATATTATGTTCAATACCTTGTTTCTCCAACTAGTTCTACATCCTCTACTTTAAATCACTACTATCACTCTCTTGAGTACCATCAACCCATGACATCTCTTGAAGGATCACCACCTCATGCCTCTTACCATTCATCCTATCCTCAATTTTCTCATACCCCACCTCATCACATGCCACCATCAGTGACATAGGAAAGTTTGACAGCCCAATCTTAACAAATGAATGCCACTTGTGCTACAAATGTGCATAGACATGTTGATACTAGTAGGTCCCCACCGTAAACTCAAAAATGTGCTTTTTTAAAGATAGGCCCTAGGTGAAAGTGCAACACCCATGGAGATACAACATCACCCAAACTAGAACAATCTCAAACTACTGCAATGCCTCCCTTTTCACAACCATTGTCCTTTGGTATTAAATAAGGTCCACCATCCATTATTACTTTAACACCGGACTGATGCAATGAATCTAGCAGTGTGGGGAGACACATAAATCCATGCATACCATATCATGATCCAAGGTGTAATCATGGGCCAGACATTTGTAACATTATCACAACTCATCCCCTAACCTACCATGCATTTAACAACCAAGTGTGTGAATAGTAGTTTATCTACATAGTTGTTACTAAACCAAGAGACACCCAGTGGCTCAAACATGAAAGGTTAAGAATGTTTTATACATGCATGCATCCAACCTATCCACTTATTAATTATTACCATGGCCAACCATTTAGTCATGGGGAAAATCCTCAATTCTAATCTCCAGAATTAATAAGTATTTTTCATCTTTTTGTTTTACAATTTTTTTTCATTTTCTTATTTCTTGATACAATATTTCCTATATTTTCAACCTTCTCCACATTTTGTTTTCATTTTATTTATTAGTAATCTTGCTTGTACATAAAATGATCATGTAGCCCATTGATGTGAGGTTTTCGCTATGTTGTCAAGTCATAAGGGACTGATTATTCAGATAGTAAGCCACATCACCCATCCACTCATTCTATTAATAAGAGGTTCTTACCTTGCTTATAATGATATCCTTTTCCATCACTTGAAACTCAAAATAAATTCATAATCATTGTGCCTAGATAGAAAAGTGAAGAACCAAAGAAGAATGTGAAGGATGTGACATCAAGGAGATTTGTGGATTCTCTTTGGCCACTTATGTATGTTCTATCATGTTGCTAAGGTTATAATTATATTTTTGTAGATCTAACAACAAATGGGAGTAAGAGTAACATAAAATGGCATTGAATAAATTTTTGAGGGTTCCACTAGAAATACATGTACCCATGCCTAAAGGTTGGCAACTTCTCAAACTTCCATAAAAAAAAAAGTGTCATCGATAAACTCCTCCCTTGGACAAAATGCAAATGATGTTGCTCCTTGCAACTATGGTAGTCTTACGGTTGTTAGCCGAAGTGATGAAATGATGTGATGTCACTGAAATGTGGTTGGACTTGGTTTGAATTTTGGAAGGAAGGGCTAATGGTTATTTACCCATTAATTACACACAAGGATTCATTATGCCTCTGGTAAGACACCTTACATCATAATTCTTACAATCCTTTCTATAGTCCATCTCATCTCATTGTCCCTATGTTCCTAAGTTGTGGTTTTGTGTAACATAGAGTTATTTTCTCAAATTGATGGTTTTAATATGTGTGTTTTGTTTCACAATTATGCATTGCATTCAATCCCTTCAATGCATATCGACATTTTTAGGTGTAGTTACACAATGGTATTATGGGCTAGAGCCTACTTTGAGGAGGACCCACTTATGTAACTATTGTAACTTGTACTTATTTGATACAAACACATGATTTTTACCTTCCAAGTGCATAATTATTAAATTTCATGCTTTTTGTTATAATGTAACTGATTTTTTCCACAACCTTGGTATGATACCCCTTTTCTTGTGTCTTTTGAAGCTTTCAACATCAATGACTCATATTCTCACACTTTAGGTACCTACATATGATTTCCTACTTAACCTAGAACTATGGACTTAACCTAAAACCTTCTCATCAATCCCAAAGCTTGATTTTCCATGCTTATTACCCTCATTTAATGTAAATTCCATAATCATAATATTGACTACTCAATATTAGGTTAGACTCAATGTTGGACCTTTCCTAGTTTGTTGCACCTGAACAATTGGACCACTTCAAAATAGAGTAGCTAAACAAATTGATCAAAGATAACAAAACTACAAAGTAAGAAAAGGAGAAGGTGATATGGAATGCATCTACTATTGAAGCACAATCCTATGTCCATAAGAAGGCATTAACTACCATGCAAAAAGAAAATAAAAAACTTGCTACAAACAATGCATGATTGACCACTGTAGAAAAATAAAAATACAATCCTAGAAAAAAGTGTTCACTAGTTAAGAGAATAACTAGTGAGCATCAAGTAGGAAATTAATAGATTGGCTAGAGAGAATCAAACCCTCTCCATGGAGGAGGTTCACACAATTTAATAAAAGTCTTCAATCAAAATAAGAATGTGGTAGAATGAGGCCAAAAAGCATGAGAAGTTGAAGAAGCACTTCTGGGATTAGGTTGGCATGTATAAGTAGATTAACGAAAAAGAAATCTAGATGGAAAAAGCCCATATTCAAGAAATGTTAGTGCAAAATTGTAATTGGTAGCCCATATTGGATAGTTATTGATGGGACGCCATATCACATGGGCTGCGATATCATGTACACGATATCGTGGCCATCACGATATTGCATCCCTCGGGATATCGCGTATGCAATATCGCGGTGTGCCACCAGGTCTATAAATAAGAGGCGACTCTCCCTTTTTTTCCATTCTAGGCCTAGACCATAGTGAAAATCTAGTAGTTTTTCCCCTCCAGAGATAGAATATTTTGCATGTGCCCGTAGTAGGAACTCCAAAGTGAATAGATCTTTATTTGAGCAGACATTGTACTTTAACACAAGTTTGTGTATGACAATAAAGAAGAACTTCTTGGATAAACCTTATAGTGCATGGAATAGGCTAATTAGGATTTTATTTACTATTATTTATTATTTAAATGCTTTATTAGTTATTAAATATCTCTCAACCCTTCTCTCCTAGTTAAGTAACTTAGTACGACCACTTCGAGCACGTGCGTTACGCTTGGTGATCCCCACAATGATTAGCATTTGGTAATCAAGGTTGCATTGGTTCAGGGTGAGAATGGTAAGTGGGAACGGATGCTGATGCTAGGTTAATTTAGACTTAGTTAGTTAGTTAGAGTTAGTCAATTAGTCTCTTCACCCTTCACCTTGTTAGCATAGGAGATAAACCGAAAAGACATAAAAATCATATACCTCAGACTTACTTAACCATACACCGTGACAACTACAAGTAAGTCTGGGAAGACAATGAATGATTAACCTTAACTGTTTCATAAGGTGTGTAGGCACTTAGTCTATGGAGTTTGACTGGATCAGACATGCTACACTCGTATTCGTATGGTTGAGTGTAGGGGTATCTTGCCACTCATCATTGGCTCTGTTGCCAGGGACTAAGTGTTTGTGTGCTAAGTAGAACATAGGAAATCACTCACATCATTGGGAGCTTAAACGAACCTTAGGGTTAATTAAAAGAAAAATTATATAATGGTTAAATAGTGCACTAATAAGACATAATATCTTCTTCTTCTTCTCATAAGAGCATTACACCACCTAGGGATAATACTAGAAACAGTCGACAGTCAAAAACACATAACCAAAATTTGCCAATTCCTCAACAATACTGAGTGGTATATACTCATCCTGATGTGTACATACCAGACTTTACCTTTATCCTCCATCAAGATGAACAGCTGTGATGGAAAGACTTGCAAGGTAACATCATGTTACCTCTAGATCGATCAGTCCCAAACATGCTCCTCTGTGCTCTTGCACAAATCAGCATGACACAGCTTTATGCTAAATACGTTATAGGTGATTTTGACACGAGGGATTATCATCCCACAGCTACACAACGTATAAGGGACTCAAGGCAGGAGAGCCATTATACACTATTGAAGGACAAATGGGTCCCGCATATCCTAAGTGAAATTGGAGATGATGAACCCATGTATAACGGGTTCTCTATCAAATGATGGTCCCCCTCCTAATGATGGTGAGGAGGTGGGGTATCAGAACTTATGCTCCACGATACATAACACTAGTTCTAATCCCCATGAATGCCAACTGTTCATGGCCATGCAGCATGATCTACACTCACTTCTAACCTTGATAGGTCGTCATGGCAAGCTTGTAAGACATTTAAACCTAGAGTCAATAGATTGGGAATCATCCACTGATAACACTGTAACATCCCTGGAAACATTCCTAGATTGGCTAGAACATTTGGTCCAAGCCTTAGACATAGAGGCTAAGGACATGATCAAGGACTCTCTCATCAAAGTACTAGTGACAACATCCAGGGGAAAAATAAGGACACTAAAAATTATCTCCCTCCTAGACCAACAAATGTAAAAAGATGTAGCTAAAGTCCTCCAAGACAACGTCAAAGTATTTGCATGGTCCTATAATGGCATGTTAGGCTTAGACCCATGGTTAATACAACATAACACTATCTTGGACCCATGTATTAAATCGATTAAACAAAAGGCTTAGAAAATTAAACTAGAAATTGTACTAGTCGTATGTGATAAAATTACTAAGCTATACCAAGCAAGCTTCATTCACGTGGTTGATTACTCAGAATGGGTATCAAACATCATTGTAGTCTCTAAGAAAATAGGAGTTATATGAATCTGTATAGACTTCCAAGATCTGAACAAAGCAATAATTAAAGATGATTTCCCGTTGCCAAGTATCTACCAACTTATTGACACTACAGCTAGTCATACTTTATTATCCTTTATGGATGGGTTCTTGGGATACAATCAAATCTACATTAACCTAGAGCATCAGTTGACAACTACGTTCATGACCCGTTGGGAAACTTTTTGTTACACTATGATGCCCTTTGGTCTAAAGAATGCTAGAGCAACCTACCAATGAGCCATGACCTACATATTTAGTGACTACCTCCTAGAGAGACTCAATGATTACATGGATGACATAATAGTCAAGTCTAAGATGGCTACTGATCATCCCACTGATCTAGATGTAGTCCTCAAGCATTGTCATAGGAACAACTTGTGTCTTAATCCAAAGAAGTGTGTTTTCTAGGCTAAAACCAAACGCATGCTAGGGTTTGTAGTATCGGAGGCTGGGATACAAGTGGACCTTGACAAAGTTAAGGCCATCTTTAACCTAGCACATCCTACCAACCTTAAAGAATTATGTGAGTTGCAAGGTAGATTTTAGTTTATCAGAAGGTTCATAGCAAAGTTGACTAACAAGTTACAGACTATGCAACACTTATTAAAGAAAGGGTTTAACTTTGAGTGGATAACACAGTGTTAACAAGCCTTTGATGACTTGATGAAAGAGCTTTTACACCTCCCAACTATTTACCCACCATAGAGGGATAAGCCTTTCTACATCTACCTTGCTACTTTAGACACGTCTATCGCAATACTATTATGCCAAAAAAGAGAGGATAGCTCTGAAATCCCAGTCTATTACTTGAGCCATGTGTTGATAGCATACAAAGCGAAATACAACGAAGTGGAAAGGAATTGCATCACTTTAGTATTTGCGCTAAAAAATTGGAGACACTACCTGTTCCATAGCCAGGTAAATATTATATGCAAAAGCAACATACTTTGGGCTATCACGAATTACTTATATGAAAGTAGCAAGATAGCACAATGGAAAGCTATAATGGTGGAATTTGATTTACACTATGTGACCTAATCATCAACGAAGGGACAAGCCATAGCTACACGGCTTACCGCCTCACCAGTCAATGATCAGGTGACCATAGAACTAGAATTCCCCTATGAACATGTTAGCAGTATTAACCCTATGCCATTGCACTTCAAGGTCACTTTGCATTTCAACGGCACCTCAACCGTGCGAGGTAGTAGTGGTGCCATCATCATTACGTTCCCCTTAGGGGACATTCAACCGTTTGCTTACCATTTCACATTCCTTTGTATGAACAATTTAGCTGAGTATGAAGGACTCCTTAGGGGTCTCTTAGCAGCCCAGCAACTAAAGATTCAACATTTTGCACTCTAAGGAAATTCTCAACATGTTGTTAACAAAATCAGTGAATTCTATGCTTGTAAATATTTCCACTTATAGTCCTATTTTGATTTGGCCAAAAACTTCTTTAAACAGTTCACAATGATAGATATTCAACATGTGCCATGCAACGAGAACACTGTAGTCGATGCCTGAGCCACGTTAGTATTAAATGTGTTGTCACACCTGTTTGCAAGTTTACCTACTTCAATAATAGAATGTATACATCATATCACTCAAGTAGTACATGTGGCATTCATAAGTGCTACCAACACCCAAGTGCAACATGGTGAACCCCCACATGGCTTGACATCTGCCCACAAGGATGCAATCCAAAAGCGAGAATGACAGTATGTCCTCATAGGAGACAATACCTTATGTAAAAATTCCTTTGATGGGATACTACTCACTTGCATAGGTTGGAAAGAGGCACACAAAATTGTTAACAAAGTCCATGAAGGAATATGTGGAGGACACATAGCTCCCAGGGCCATGGTAGCTAAAATCAGATGCCTAGGGTATTACTGGCCTTAGATGGAACAAGATTGCTTTGCTAAAGTCAGAACATGTGATACATGCCAATACCATGCAAATCTTATACATGTTTCACCTATTGAGTTGCACCCTACATAGATCATGTGGCCATTCCAATGATGGGGACTAGACATCATAGGACCCATAACACCTAAGTCTTCCATAGGACATAACTTCATCATCACTGCCACCGAGTACTTTACAAAGTGGGTAGAGGCTATCCCCCTTAGGAAAACTACATCCCAATAGGTTTTCCACTTTATCTTAGATAACATAGTAACAAGGCTTGGTCTTCCCATGACTATTGTGATGGATAATGGGCCATAGTTTAGTAGTGCAAAAACCAAAACCTTTTGTAGCAAACTTGGCATCAAGCAATCCTTCTCGTTGTCATAGTACTCGCATGCAAATGGTCAGGCAGAAGCAACAAATAAGGCCATCATTAACTTTCTTAAAAAAATTCTTAGTAATAGCAAGATGCGATTGAAACACCGTGAAATTTTGAGACCTCAATGATTCAGCAAGGTCTCGAAGTTCAAGCAAGGATTTCCACAAGTGGCACATTTCAGCAAGTTTTCTTTTTTTGGTTAAGGGCCTGCTACGCTATGCTACACAGCTCAGCATAGCAGACTTCAGGAGGACTAAACAGAAACAAGGGATGCACAACAACAACACTTCAACTTTGCAAGTTGGCCATGATTGAAAATCTTAACTTTTGTCATACTATGCTACGCACAATGATGTAGCGTAACACAAGCAGTCCAGTTGACTTATCTGCAGCAACAAAGGTTACGAAAGTTAGAAAATGGTAGTCATTAAGCCACGATATGCTTCCTAGCGTATTGTAGCGTAGTCATGGGATGGTTTATTCAGTGCAAAAGACAAGGTCAAATAAACTATCTCCTTGAAGGGTGGTTATGCTATACTACGCTTCAGAGCGTAGCACAGCGTAGCATTACAAACTTCAGCTACAGTTTATTAGGTTAATGGTATTTTGTGGGCCCAGGACACGTGTCATCTAAACTACATTCTTCTCCTAACCCTAATCTTATAAATACCCTGGCAGAAAATGCTCAAAGAGTTGGCAATTATTGGAAAATTTTTGACAATATCTCTTGGTAAAGACTATTGACAGGATGAAAAAGAGTGGGCAATAAAAGAGCATCGACGGTGACTGACAGGAGCTTCTGAATAGAGACTTCAGGTTAGCAAACACTTTGCTTCAAGTCTGACTCCCTTGCACCTAGATTGGCTAGAACAAGGTAGATTGGCCTTTGCTTGTTTTATCTTTGATTAGCTTCTTGTTTATAGTGGACACTTCATCCAAACTGAAGTTCTCTTGTAAATCCAGTTGTATTCATCACATTTATCTATAAAGGAGATCCCATATCTTGAGGTTGTACATGCTTCAAATTCAATTCATTACACCTTATTTACATTGAATTTCATGAAAATTTTCCATAATTTACACCACCTTCATCATTTTCAAGATCCGATCTCGAAGCAAATCTCGTTTTCTCTTAAATCGATAGTATATTTTATATCAAATAATTGTCTTGTTATATGATCATTGATAAATTTACTGATTTAGTAAGTTCCTGTATGATCGATAAGACTATTCAGGGCATCTCAAATTCATTTTCTCTAGCATGGCCCTTGCACAGATCCAGGGTTAAAACTGTGTACACGGAAATTACCTCGGTGTTTCCAGCAACCAACATTTTCTATTGTTACAGTTTTTTGGTGCTAGAAGGAGGGCCTAAACCTTTGATCTACATTTCATGGGTAATCCTGTAAGCTGTCTGTACCCATTGTCAACTGACATAAACGTAATAACTTTGTGGTTCTTTACGTGATTGTGTGGTACAGATTAGTCACTTCAATGATTCCTTTGGAATCTAGTAGGATAGAAAGCCCACATCTACCTTTAATCTACCTTTGCCTTTGTGATCTTCAGCCTTGATATCATTAATTTTTAGCTGTGTAGAGAAATCAACTACCATCGTTTCCACCGCTAATCTCAAAAATCCCTGGATAATGCAGATCACACCTCCTATCACTGAGTCACTAGCTAGTCCGGTGCAGCTACGTCGATCCCTCAGGATTCAAAATAAAGAGCCTGAGGGACACACTCAGTGCATGGAAAAATACAACTTCCTCTATGCCAAGCTTGCGGTAAACCTTCCCATGTATCCACAAGAACTTGAAGTGAAATGTGAATACGAGTTCATCTACTATAATGGGAAGGAATTCGTGCCTTTGCCTAAGACTTTCATACCCCTAACAAACTAGCAACAATGGATGCTGGATTAGCTATTAATGGCTAAAGCATCAACAGAATAATGAGACAAGGTTTTCCATGAGGAAGCATCCCACAATGGGAAGGAAGACCTAGATGCCCACTTTAAGGGAGGTAGTCACGCTAACTTTTTCATGGCTCCTCCCTCCATAGCGTCCCATGTAAATCCACTGTTTATGGTCACTATGCCAATATTGTTGTCTACCGCCGACCATGTTGCACATGTGGCCCATCAGAATTTTTTCTCTCCAGCTACCTTCTCGAGTGTTATTCCTTCATAGACCATTCCTCTGCAATCCCAATTAGCCAACCCATTTCATCGTATACCTACGCCTACATCACCACATGTGCATGTAGTACCTACTTCATAGTTACATACCACTTCTACCATCCCAGTTGTTGCTCCCACACAACCATTTATGGCAGGACCTGCCACTATCACGTGGTCGGCCCCAAATACATCACCTCTTGTTCCACAACCTATGCAAATGTCTTATCTCCCACATAATCAAAACCAAGTCTTGCAGGTAGTAAACCCAACTGTAGGGTCATTGCCTATCCCCCCGGCTATGCAAACAGCGTATCCTGTGGCACAATCGACCATGGTAGCCTTGCCTATACCACTTGTTGAGTGGTGAATGATGCAAGTGGTACCGCCTATAGAGACGATTCTAACTACATTGCTCATGGGCCATGCTACTACCCCTATCCCGCCACCCAATGTATTTCCCCTTGCTATTCCACAACCAACTTCTTCATCCACAAGTTTGGATCAAGCCTTCCAGCATATCCAAACCCTTACCAAGGAGGTTAAATGCCTTAAGGCTACCGGTTCTGACACAATACAGGTCATGGATTTTTACCATGATGATTCTATCAGTCTGACAGTATCCATTTTGTCATTACCTCCTGGGATGCCACTCCTCCATTTTACAAGATACAATGGGGAGGGAGATCCCAACGCCCATTTATCATCTTTAGGTTAGACTCATGGTTACTATAGCAATGTCCACACACCATCATCTGTGTCTTTGCTATGTCCCTAACAGGTAAAACTTTAGATTGGTATCGTGCACTTCCATGCTCTTCCATCTCAACCTTGGAAGAGCTGCTAACTCAGTTCGTGACTCATTTCAAATACAACCTGAAACCAGAAGTCACATTGGACCAGTTAATGAGAGTTAAGTAGGATCCACTCAAGCCAATCCAAAAGTTTATATAGCGATGGAGCGCCACCTTGAATGAAATCTGTGAACCCATTGCAGAGGCCCATCTGTTAACAATCTTCAAGAGGGTAGTCAATGACTTCATCAAGTCTAAACTGTATTACCTTGCTCCCCGCTCCCTTAGCCAAGCCTTCACTCAGACTAAGAGTATTCAAGATGCGGTCGAGCCTAGTAAATACTTAGCATATGTGGTCTACAAAAATGCCCACAATAAGAGCAAAGACAAGGGCAAAGCTATAACAATGACAATAACAGCTATAGCCGAAGGTGCCAAGAAGAAGAATAACAACAAGAAAGTATCTATGACACCTGTTGAGCCCACAACTAGCTCAAAGAGTGTCGATCAAGAAACATCACTTACCCCTGAGGCATCTCCATAGCTGAAGCCTAATTTTCAGTGTAAGGACCATTTAAAATACATGGATCTACCTGTAAAGCCTTCAAAACTTCTAAAGCAATTACTAGGAATTGGCCACATTCAACATAAGAAGGTATCTAAGGAGGGTCTAAAATGCCACAGAAGGCATTGTGAGATCCTCAAAAACCCCTCCTTCACCCTGCCTAATGAACTACTAGTCCCCAAGAACTTCAGGCTGGATCATTATTGCGACTACCACCAACTGTGTGGTCATGACACAGATTACTACTGGGCGTTGAAAGATGATATTCAACGCATGATCAATCAAGGTAAACTGATCCTAGATAGTAATAGCCCAGTTTGTCTAGAAAACCAATCCATGCATGTGTACCAAGACCCGTTAAACGTAAATAATGCAAGGTACACTATCAATGTAGTGGGTATAGAGGGTGATGGCCAACCCAACCAAAGCAACCCTTTGTGTTGTGTGTGCCTCCTTGCATACCTTAGGTGACAAGCTTGTCAACATCGACAAGTGTGGCTCAATGAGAACATTTTTTCCTTCAAGTCTTGTCTCCTACCTTCATTTCGCAGCCCACTATTGGTAAAGTAGTGGCCCAACCCATGCTCATATCTAGGGCATGCTTTGTCATCAGGGTGCTAAAGCCATTAGTTGCTTCTCCTACGTAGGAGCACATCTCTAAGTCAATGCCCCAACCACAACCTACCAAGAAAGGAGAAGTATGTATGATGGGTAATACAAGTAAGGACCGACTTATGCTAGGGTTTCCCAAGACTACACCCCTTACCTCAGCATCCTTGGCCTCACCCTCTAAAAAAGATGATGCTACGCAAATGTGACCATTTTCTCCCAACCCAAGAAAATGCAACCCTTAATCAAAACTTGTTCCTCCTTGAGAGATCTATCTCCTAGGATGAAAGGAAGAAGAGAAGGATAACAAACAACCAGATCGTGGGCATGATCTCCTCGATGCTTTTACACAAGTTAAGAAGGCTCTTAAATAGAAAAATACAATGCTAAGCCTCTATGACTTGCTGATGATATCAAAAAAGCAACATGAAGCCATGGTTCACCTTTTAGTGTCCATACCCATGGATGAGAGCTTGCCAGAAAATGAAGAAGCAATTCACTCGATCATGCTTCCCCTCGCCGCTGAACAACCATGGCCTTCTCAACTAACATTTCATGATGAGTCTATTAAAGATGACCCAGAAAAGGGTCAGGTGACAACAACACCCATGTTCATCACTATCCAGGTCAGCCATTATAGAATTCAGAGAGTACACGTAGATGACGAGGCTGCTGGCAATGTCATCCCATTCCCCATAGTGGACAAGCTAGATTTGCTCGACCAAATCAATCCCACAAAAATTTCATGTTTGAAGTAATTTAACGAGGCACAAGTGTAAGTCAAGGAAATGGTACACATTAATTTCATAACAGGGGAGCAATTCCCCATAGACGTAGTGTTCATCGTCATTGAGAAGATGCCAAGTTTCAACATAATCTTGGGGAGGTCTTGGTTGGCTCAATTAAGGGAAGTCTCATTACCCATTTTTCAAGAGATCAACTTGCCCTATGTAGGGGGGGAAGTGATCATCCATGGTGATAAGATGATCCCTCAAGCAATTAACAATGTAGAAATGGAACAGGGTTTGGAGATTGAAATCCTCGAAGATCAAACCCCTTTTCCAATAGTTAAATAGGTCAATGTAGTGGCCAATGAAAGCTTGACTTGGGCTGAACTACCCTACCAGGGAGAAGATGGTAGCATAAAGGAATGTTGTAATAAGCCTCCTCTTCCATACGTGTTGCCAAAATTAAAGAAAATCAAGAAGCAACTATGAAGCTAGCAAAGAAACAAGTTGGCGTGACATGTCACATTAATCCACATTGTTTACTGTTACGTAATTTACACTCTTTCTCATTGCATTGTCCTTATTACGCTTTTTCATACACACTATGACCTGGAATGACCTTAAACTAGTTACAGCCTACTATGGCCTAAAATTGGCAATTTTGTTTATTCTTTTATGCTTACGATGGCCCAGCCAAAAATGGCCTTAAACTATTAGCAGCCCATAGTGGCCTAAAACATGTAACCCTTCTAACAATACATTTTCCTTCATAAAATCAAAAAACTAAAATCTTCATATCACATCGATCAAAGAACATTATCCTTTACTCCATTTCATTACAGCAAAATGTTGGTCAATATAGTCAGGCTACACATCCCCTTTGTTACCACTTCCATTGCATTATTTAGCTCCACCTTCGACCCATGAGGATCATCCTCATAAGGACCTTCTTTGTGTGGTGTCTCTTCATTGGGGTGACCCTCTCTGTGAGGCTCCTCCTCACATGCATCCTCTTCGTAAAGATGATCCTCTCTACGGGGCTCCTTCTCATGGGGATCCTCTTCCTAAGGGCCATCATGTCCATCATGCTCCTCTTCACTCGTGTTGATCCTACAATTTGACATGAAACACATGTTAGCATTGCCAAAAAAATTATGCATAAGAATAATGCAATTGTAACATGGCTTAACTATGAAGGTCTTGCGTCGGCCACGAAAGAAATTTGTTCCAGGTCAACTAACATGCATCGCTTGATCTCGTCCTCAATGACCTCAGCCCAAACACCATCTCCTAGATCAGTTCCAGCCTTTACCTTCCCTTTCTCAATAGGAGTCCATTGGGGCGGTTTAGGAAAGATGGAAGGGACAGTAGTCTCCTTGCTAGGGAGAGTTATCTCTCTCTCAGGGGAGGCACTCACTGTCACTTGCTCCTGGAACTTTTCATATGCTCCAGAAGCATCGATGACGTCGAGGAATAGCCAAAGGGACCGTGCTTCAACCATGAAATCCCTATAATATTGGTGGTAGGCAGAACTTTCTCGCTTATACATGTGGTTATGGTCTTTTTGTGCCTGCTCCCATTCTTGGACCCTCGCAGTGAAATCCTTCTAGTCTTGGTTCTTCTGGGTAAGGAGATCCATTTTCATCCATTGCTCAATGATCTCACGGCTGGCTTCAACATTGTTTCTAATGATCATCCAATAATGAGTGTAGTTGATCACTAATGTCTGCCAATTCTCATCATTGGTCTCTCGAGCTTGTGGAAATTCATTCCTGGACTCAAGGTCCTAAACCCTAACAGTTAGGGCCGCATTCTCCTTTTTTATTTTCTACAACCTCTTCCAAAGATCTTCGTTGGTGTTTTGACACTCCCATAGAGAATGGTCCGAGTGTAATGCACATTTACGCATCTCTTCATAAAGGCTATGTGGCACATTGGTCACCTCTAATGATGGTTCAGGGGTAGTGTCTAAGTCAATGGGCTCTTTGGGATCCCATTTGAGGTGCGATCCTGTGACATGAAAAAAAATAGTTAGACGCAACAGAATAACATAATATCCCAATTTCAATGATTCCTATGTAACAACAGTAACATACCAGTCTCAGGATCAAGTCATTCTAGGCAACAGATCATATCTTTCACAATCCCCTCCATAAAGGTGAATTTGTCAGGGACCTCACCCCAATGTTGAGTTGGGACTACTAACAAAGGTATGCCACTATTATCATAAGTGCCTACTACGCAAGAAAAATGGGTTAGACATAGCACAGTAGACACAAAGGAAATTGAGACATTACTATAACACAAAACTTCAATTCAGCAAACCCCCAAGAGTAATAGCGAAGGGATTTCTATCTGAGAAAAGGTCAAAATCACCAGTAGTGAACTGTTTCTCCTTTGCCAGTGCATTCAAAAGTACCTTGGCATCCTCTACACCTATATCCCCTTTAGGCACAGGAACCTGTGTGTTTCCTACTCTAGTAATAGGGGCCTCCTCTTCCAAAACTAGGCCTCCTTCTCCACGCCGCAAAACCATGGCCCTTGTTTCAGGGGTCAATTCCTCTACATCTTTACCTTTTCCTATCAAACACATCATAGTCAACAAAACAACACAAAGAAAAAGAAAAATTTACTTACTTTTCACGAGTACTACGTGATGCAATGATGTCTATACATAGCATAATACGGATAAACTAATCACACATTCTTCTACTTACCAGCCGAGGGATGGCTCCTGTGAAACTTAATTTGCAGTTTCCTTCCCTCTTCACTAGTCGAGGTGGAAGACTCCACAGCTAGATGATTCTTTTTTCACTAAACTGATGAAGTTACTATTTTCCCTACCAGGTGTTTCCCCCTCGATGCATTGTTAGTGTAAGAAGGGGATGCCACACCCATGCTGTCTTGGCCTCGCACGAGAGGCACCACCCGATCCTTAGTCGTTATTGAAAGCAACTCCCTGATTCCTTCATGGGGATCTTGGGATCGAACGGTCCGAAAGACCTAGGAAATCCATGGTTTGGAAATCTAGTTATGGTCTTGCTGCACCCAAACTCCATCCTTTTGAACCACCAAGAATTCAAAAAAATGCCGAAAGCAAGCTGTAAAAAAGATGAAATGCACATTGAAACAAGACTCGAGCTTCTTGCAAAGCTTGAACATTTTAACTTGTAGGCTTTCAGTAAGGTAACTGGCCCAATTATACCATGTCCCCTCCTCCATAACCTCCTGCATGATCCAAGCCTACTCTATGCCAAGGATTCTTCCTTGGGAGAGTAGCCTGGGGAAGGCACAGGCTTGGAACAGTGGATATATGGTATTAGCCACCTCTAGCTTGATTTTATCAATGAGGATGCCTTTCAGTTCTTTTTTAACCCCTAGCCACTCCTCTATGTCCTTATGATGCTTGGAATCTCTCTTTGACATTTATTCCACTAGAAGACCATTAGAAGGAACACCAAAAAAGTTGACAAATAGTCGAGTGTTAATATCAAAACTCACATGATTGTTACGCATGCGCATGTGAAGATGCTCAGCTTCTTCACTGAAGGAGTTGACTAGGGTTAACATTTCAGCTACTATGACATCGGGGGTTACAACTAGAAATAGCTCCATCAGTCTAGCTTCCCAGAGGTTATTAGTTATGGCAACTAGGGCTGCTCCATGGCAGAGCCAACGTTGTGCCTCTTTTATGTCACCATAATGGAAAAAGAGATTGCTCGCCTCATGCCTAGAGGCCATCATTGTGACCTCCCGTGATTCCCTGACTATAAACATAAAATAAAAGGTGAGACAAAATAGCAAAATAATAAAATCTTACACATTGTTCTCACTTCGTAGGGTCACATAGTTAATCACCATAGCATAACTTACCGCATCCAAAGGGCAAGGAAAATGGTGGGATGCTCTCTTGCACATCATCGATGGTGATGGGACAATCCAAAGTCCACTCCTTATCTAGCCATCCAGCATCTCTACATTTGGCAAAGAATTTGACATACAAGATAGGGTAGTGTTGGATTTCAAATCCCAGTTGTCCCAGGACACTAGCACGCACATTTCTAATGGAAGTGAACTCCTTTATGGCTGTTTCGGCCATAGATAACATGTCCATATCATCTTGGAGACCATCCTCATTAATAAAAAACCTACATAACATAATGTAGATAATTTTTTATACCTGACGCAAAATCAACCAAGAATCAGCACATCATAACAGCTTGAAAACACTTACCTACCAGCGTAGTACATGAGGCCAGGTGGATTTTGAAAATAAGTCGTGAGATGACGAGCTATGGAAAATGTATTGTAGGCATGATAACAATCAAACCTAGGCATCTTCCAAATCCAAGATAAGCATCTCAAACCCTTGGTGCTTTGTTTGTGCTCCCACCTATGACCTCATTTGATCCATCCACCAGGAACATTAAGATACTCTATGATGATCCAACTAGCAGCATTTCTAGGATAATGCCAGCCATTTCAATTGGAAAATGTGACCAAATAATTACACTAAAGTTACGTAACAAAAATTGTAGAAACTCCTGTGTGACTTTTTGAAATAGAACCGCCTCCCCCCCTACATGAGCATGGGGAGGGGAAACATTAGCCATGGGGATATGTAAACATCACAGAATGCCCATGATGTCCAGGATGATTAGGATGGGCCTTAGCATAATCCTTTACAATAAAATGCACTACCATTAGAAAAATAGCTTAGACATACTAACAACATCAAAGAAAAATAAATCAAAAAGACTCACAAGAATACATTATGCAACACTAAGGTTTCCATTACCTTGACTTCCAGAAAATCATAGGTTATGCTAAAAATACCTTACTAAGACTACCGAAACCCTTACGATGGTGCGAGGTCTATCTCTGACAATGGCGATAAAGGTAACACCATATATTTTCCTAGCGTAACATGCAACCATTATGGGCAAGGCAATGAAAACCAATTTGCACGACACAGGAGTACAACACCTAGACTCCTGACTAGTTATGTATTGTGTTTGAATAAAACTACCCAAGATCACCCAAACCCTTGCAACAGTGCAAGGTCTATCTCTGACAACGGTGATAAGGGCAATATTACAAACTCAATGGTGTAACTAGCACAGGCAAGTATCGATACACCACAGAGTGCACATCTTTAGAGCAAATAAAATTATGACACTGTGACAATGAAAACAACAATCATGGGAGGAAGGTGAACAACGACTTACTAGGCAAGTGGAGTAGCCTCCTGAATTTTGACTCACACCTTCAAAATTCACCCCATACTTTCTTGTACTTCATCGATCCTCACCAACTTGGTATGTTTACCTTTGGTCTTCGGTGCCATGGTTACACCTAAACAACCTTTACGAAATTGTCTAGTTACGCTTTCCTTCTACTTTCCTTATGCTTTATCCTAACTCAAATTCGTGAAGTTTAAAGTCTACTTTGAGGGTGAACCATCTACTTATAAATGTGATGGTCGAAACTAGCTGTTTTCATGTCCGATCAATGTGGAACTTTCCCGAAATGCAGGTATGTCAATGTGACATGAAGCGTGAAAATCACACCATTAATCTTATAGATATTGCATTGATGACAATCCAAAAAGACCCTAAACTAACACATAGCTTATCGTCTCATAATCTGGTCACATTAACTACGTTCTATAAAAAATCTTAAATTATCTATTTTCTCATGCTAGACACACCACGTTGTACCTTTCATCATAGTTCACATAAACCTTATGCTAATACCTAGGAAACCTGGCTTGCTATTTTCTTACAAACTATGCATATTTTAATGATCCACTAAGACCTTAAACTGGCAGCCTCTTTAACATGCACCTCTAAAAACCTTCTATTGTTTCGCCAGATTGAGAAAAAAAAACAATGTAACAACTTCCATTCTTGGCGGTTTTGCAAGTTAGTTCGCAAATGGACGAAGCTTTACTTACACCTCTAGCGCTAATAGGCCCATATGGGGAAAATTTTAGATAGAGTAATCTTGCAATGATAGGAACTGACACCCTCTCCTATGACATAACCATAGCAGCTTCAGAAGTATCCCCAGATTGGCTAGAACATTTGGTCCGAATGCTAGACCTAGAGGCTGGTGATGTAACCTAGGATTCCCTCACTAAAGTAACTATGGTTACACACAAAGAAGAAAGAAAAACTCTGAAGTTAGTTTTCTCCTTGACCAACAAATGCAGAAAAACATATCTCGAGTGATCCAAGATAACATTGCAGTGTTCGTGTGGTCGTACAAAGACATGCTGGGTTTAGACCCGTGACTAATATAGCACAACATCATGTTAGACTCAAGTATCAAAGTGGTTAGATAGAAAGCACGGAAGATTAAGCCCAAAATAGCATTGGCAATGCATGATGAAATCTCTAAGCTATATCAAGCTTGTTTAATCCATGTGGTTGATTATTCATATTGGGTATCGAACATTGTTGTTGTTTCTAAGAAAATGAGAGGAATACGCATCTGTATAGACTTCCAAAATCTAAACAAGGAAATGATTAAAGATAATTTCCCATTACTAAGTATTGACCAACTTATCGATACAATAGCTGGCCATGCGTTACTATCCTTCATGGATTGGTTTTCAAGGTATAATCAAATTCATATCAACCTAGAACATCAATTGACTATAACTTTCATGATTCCCTGGGGAACTTACTATTATACCATGATGCCCTTTAGGCTAAAAAATGCTGGAGCAACTTATCAACATGCCATGATGTATATCTTTAGTGATTACCTCTTGGAGAAATTAAATAACTACGTAGATGACATAGCTGTTAAATATAAGAAGTTGGAAAATCACCCATAGGACCTAGAGTTGATCCTCAAACAATGTCTCAGGCACGACGTATGGCTCAACCCAAAAAAATATGTATTCGGAGTCAAGAACAGATGCATGTTGGGGTTTGTGGTATCGGAGGCTGGCATACAAGTTGACCTCGACAAGGTTAAGGCCATCGTTAACCTAGCACCACCTACAAACCTTAAAGAACTACGGGGTTGTAGGGTAGGTTATAGTTTATCAGGAGGTTCATCTCAAAGTTAATGAACAAATTACATCCTATGAAACATCTTCTCAAGAAAGGTGTTAACTTCAAATGGACCAAGAACTGCCAGTGTGCATTTGACAACCTAAAGAAATAGCTACTACACTTGCCAACGGTTTTTCCACCACAAAGGGATCAGCCTTTCTACATCTATTTGGCAAGCTCAGATGTGTCTATAGCTATGTTGTTGTACCAAAAGAGGGATGATGGGTTGGAAATCCCTATTTATTACCTAAGTCATGCTTTATTTTCATACAAAACGAGGTACAATGAAGTAGAGCGTAAGTGTTTGACATTGGTGTTTGTGCTCAAAAAATGTAGACACTATCTTTTCCATAGCCAAGTTAACAAAATTTTCAAGAACAACATTCTATGAGCCATTACAAACAATTTATACGAGAGCAGTAGGATAGCCCACTAGAAAGCCATCACAATAGAATTTGACTTACACTATATTGACCAATCTTCCACAAAAGGCCAAGCAATAGCCGATCAACTTGTAATATCACCTATTAATGATCAAGCTACGATAGATCCAGAGTTTCCTGATGAACATGTACAAAGTTTAAGCTCTGTATCAATAGGCCTTGAAGTGATGTTATACTTCAATGAAGCTTCAACTACTATATGTGGCAATGCCACCACCGTCATTACACTTTCCCCTAAGGATGTTTCCCCACTGGCTTACTACCTAACATTTCTTTGTACGAACAATGTGGAAAAATACAAGGGGCTCCTTAGGGGATTATTAGCAGCCAGAGATCTCAACGTCCAACATTTAGCAATCCAAGGTAATTTGATGCTTATTTTCAATCAAATCATAGGAGTCTACACCTACAAAGTTGTGCATCTATAGCCCTACTGCGATATGGCTAAAGATCTTCTAAGATAATTTACAATGACTGACATTGAACATGTGCCGCGTAGTGAGAACACTGTAGTTGATGCACTAGCTACACTAGCTTTAAACATGCCACCACATTTGTTTGCCATCTTGACCACTTTAATGATGGAATGTATAACCCTATCATTCAAGTGGCGCAAATCTCTTCTCTAAGTATGGGAGGAATGTTAGAATGGTACGACAACATTAAAATCTACCTTCTGCATGGTGAACCACTACACAAGTTAACACTTGCACAAAAAGACACAATCCAAAAATTTGCCAAGAAATACATCATCATCAGAGACAATACTCTATGTAGACGCTCTTTTGATGGGGTATTGCTAACCTACATTTATAACGACCAAGCACAAAGGATAGTTAGCAAAGTCCATGAAGGACTATGTGGAGGACACATAGCCCCACGAGCTATGGCTACTAAAATTAGATGCTTAGGGTATTACTGGCTATACATGGAATGAGACTGCCTTACCAAGGTTTAGACATGTGACACATGCCAACGTTACACAAATCTGATACACGTGTCACCAACTAAATTGAATACTACACAGATCACTTGGCCATTCCAACAATGGGGACTAGACATCATAGGCTTCATCACGCCTAAGTCTTCTGCAGGACAAGGATTCATTATCATCATCATTGAGTACTTCATGAAGTGGGTCGAGGCTATTCCCCTACTAAAGAGTACATCTCAACATATTTTCCATTTTATCTTGGACAATATAGTAACCAGGTTTGGGCTTTCCATGACTATTGTGACCGACAATGGGCCACAATTTAGTAGTACTGAAACCAAATCTTTCTGTAATAATCTTGGTATTAAGCAATATTTTTGCTCACCTTATTACTCACAAGAAAATGGTGAAGAAGAAGCAATAAACAAGGTGGTTATCAATTTTCTCAAAAATATTCTCACTAGCAACAAAAAATTATGGCATGAAAAAATCCTCTATGTGCTATGGGCCTATCGTATGACATGCAGAACAGCTACCGGTAGGACACCCTACAGCCTAGTCTATGGATCTGAAGCAGTGTTGCCCCTTGAATTACAGGTTCCCTCACTATGGATGGTCCTCTCCATGGTTATAAATGAGACTCACCACAACAATTATAGAATTGTGAATCTAGACTCAATAGAGGAGAAGAATATCCAGATGCTCGACAACATCAAAAAATATCAAGACAGGAAAAAAAAAAAGCATCATCATAACCTACATCAACAACCACTCAAGAAAGGAGACTTGGTTCTTATAGTTGTTTGTGAACCAGTGAGAAAATTCTCTACAAGTTGGGAAGGCCCTTTCCTGGTCATTAAGGCATATGGCAACGGAGCATTTAAGCTAGCAAACATCAATGGTAACAAACTTCCAAACCTGGTGAATCATATTTACCTAAAGCAGTACCACATCTAGAAGTCAACTTAGATTAAATGCGAGGTAACAAATGTTTGCTATGACATAAAACTAGTAGTGTTGTATACGTTCTCTACGACATAAAACTACCATTTCTTGCACGTGTCCACCATGACACTAAATTGGAAAATTTTTTGACCATCAGCCATGATGCTAAACTGGAAAAGTTTTTGACTGTTCGCCACTAACATGAAACTGGCAAGGTAAGAATTCGTTTGCTGAGATGTTAAATGAGCACAAACTTATCCTTGGGTCACAACACAAAACTGACAACCATAGCATAGCCTGCTAGGATCATAAACTAGTTCTTATGCCATCTGCTATGACATAAAACTAGCACACTTCAATCTGCCTAGACTTAAATTGGGACCATGGTCTACTAGGACTTAAAACCAAAAAGAACAGTCCACCAAGACTTAAAACTGGAAGCTACCAACAGATTATCCACAAAGTAAGAGGGCCTGATCATTCTTGCACAACATCCCTAATAAACAAAATGGGTAGGGCGTTGGAATAGACACAATGTGACTACCCTCCTAGCATCCTACTAATTCCTCAGATATGCCAAAAGACATACTACTGACCTCTTGAAGATGCCGCTATGACGACTACTCTGTAGTTGCAACTCCTAGGATCAGCTTTGGCATGTGGAGCTCCATGGAAACTATGGTTACCCATAGCCTTGGTTGCCTCCAGTTGTCATCGCCATCAAACCTTGGCTTAGCAGATTCATTTGACTAGTTCTTTTCCTAGCTAGTTAGATAAGATGAATCTAGCTATCGATAGCGAATTCTTGAACCACGGTGTCAAGAAAGGGGCTAGTGCCTCTTGCTACGGTTCCTTCTCGATGGCTTGCGCTCTGCTTTTTGCTTCATATGGCACTTGTTTCAACAACCTCCCTAGTGATTAGGATGATTGCTTTTGTTCTCTGTTCTTTGTTACATTTTTCAGGTTACTTGCTACAATAGCATTATTCAAAGGTGCATTTACTAGGAAGGAGAGGCGTCACAGCATTCTGAAGTGGCTGCTTAGACTAGCTTGACTACTTAGGAGTGTAGACCCTGCCTTTCCCTCCACTAGACATCTTATCTTACTTTTTCCTTCCCCTGTCCTTACAGCCACCCCTATTCTTCTATTTGTATAGAATGTGAGTGTACAACATCCGAGTAGCAGCTGATGAATGGTATTGGCGTCTTTACCTCTGTGGTGTTTCGTATTCTTTGTCGATGTCTCTTGGGCAAGCCCTCAAAATGTCAACAAAGAGGGGCCATTGAAACACCGTGAATGTTTGAGACCTCAATGATTCAGCGAGGTCTCGAAGTTTGGACAAGGATTTCCACAAGTGGCACATTTCAGCAAGTTTTCTTTTTTTGGCTAAGGGCCTGTTATGCAACTCATTGTAGCAGACTTTAGGAGGACCGAATAGAAACAAGGGATGCACAACAACAACACTTCAATTCTGCAAGCTTGCCATGATTGAAAATCTTAACTTTTATTATACTACACCATGTTACGCTACATAGCATAATGCAGCATAATGCAAGTAGTGCAGTTGACTTATCCGCAACAACAAAGGTTACAAAAGTCAGACAATGGCAATCATTACACCACGATACACTTCCTAGCATATCATAGCTTAGTTGCAGGATGGTTTATTCAATGCAAGAGACAAGGTCAAATAAACTATCTCCTTGAAGGGTGGTTACGCTATACTATGCTTCAGAGTGTAGCACAGTGTAGCATTACAAAATTTAGCTACAGTACATCAGGTCAACAATATTTTGTGGGCCCAGGACACTCGTCATCTAAACTGCATTCTTCTCCTAACCCTAATCTTATAAATACCCTAGTAGACAATTCTCAAAGGGTTGGTAGTTATTGGAAATTTTTTGACAATATCTCTTGGCAAAGACTAGTGAGACGACGAAAAAGAGTGGGTAATAAAAGAGCATCGATGATGACCGATAGGAGCGTTCGACTAGAGACTTCAGGTTAGCAGACACTTTGCTTTGAGTCTGACTCCCTTGCATCCAGATTGGCTAGAACAAGGTAGATTGGCCTTTGCTTGTTTTATCTCTGATTAGCTTCTTGTTTATAGCAGACACTTCATCCAAACCCAAGTTTTATTGTAAATCCAATTGTATTCATCACATTTATCTATAAAGGAGATTCCAAATCTCGGGGTTGTACATGCTCCAAATTCAATTCATTACATCTTGTTTACATTGAATTTCATGAACATTTTACATAATTTACACTACCTTCATCATTTTCGAGATCCGATCTTAGAGCAGATCTCATTTTCTCTTAAATCGATAGTATATTTTATATCAAATAATTATCTCATTATATGATCATTCATAAATTTATTAATTTAGTAAGTCTCTTTCTGATCGACAAGATTGTTCAGGGCACCTCAGATTCATTTTTCCTAGCACGGCCCTCACATGGATCCAGGGTTAAAACTGTGTACACAGAAATTCCCTCAGTGTTTCCAGCAACTAATGTTTTCCGTCGTTACAGTGATGGCATGAACAAATACTCTACATGCTGTGGGCCTACTGGACGACATGCAGAATGGCTATAGGTAAGACTCCCTATAGCCTAGCTTACGGATCTAAATTAGTGTTACCTCTTGAATTGCAGGTACCATTACAACGGATAATCCTTCCAAGCTTCATGAATGAAGCTCAAAACAATGAGTCAAGGATCATAGACCTTGACTCCCTAGAGGAAGAGCATGCACAGATGCTGGGTCACATCGAATGGTATCAAGACAAGTAGCGGCAAAAGCATCAATTTAACCCAAATCAACAACCAATCGAAAAGGGGGACCTAGTCCTCAAAGCTATCCATGAGCATCCAAACAAGTTTTCAGCAAATTGGGATGGTCCATTCATAGTCACAAAAGCCTATGAGAGTGGAGCCTTCAAGCTGGCAAATATGGATGGCAAGGAGTTTGCAAATCTAGTGAATCATTTGTACCTTAAGTCATACTATGTCTAATAGTTGGCTATGACTATTAAACTGGCACAGATAGTCCACTATGACTATAAGCTGCCAAAGATAGTCTGCTATGACTATAAACTAGCACAGATAGTCTACTATGATTATAAATTGGCATAGATAGTCCATCATGACTATAAACTAGCACAGACTATCCACTATGATGTAAAAATGGCACCGATAGTCTGCCACGACCTTAAACTAGCCCATCCATCATCCGCTATAATGATAAACTAGCATAGCATCCTACTAGGAGCTTAAACTAGTACAATGGTTTGCTAGGACCTTAAACTAGAGCATTGCAATTTTATAGGACCTTAAACTAGCACAACAGTTTTTTGGGACCTTAAACCAATACATTAGATGGTCTACTAGGACCTTAAACTAGGTTCATAGCACAACGCTTCCAACTTGCATCCACCACCACTCAAATAAGTGAGCATGCATAGTGCTGACATGGGGTGGGATGTTGAAGTTCTAGAATGTAGTTCACGATGAAAAAAGAACATCCTCTGGAACAGATGCAATGCCACTTCCCCTAGCATCTTTCTGATCCTCCCGAGATGTCTTTTGACATCTTGCTAACCTTTCAGAGCTACCGCTATCATAGCCTATCGCCTTGGCAATAGCTTCTATTGTTAGCACCTACTACTAGAGTCCCAACACTATTCTGGCCTAGCCACAAAGTCACTATCCCCCAGACCCCACCATCATCTAGGTTCAATAGACATTTAGTTATTAGGCCTCTCTACTTACAGTTGAATTGCATGATGTTTGCCTTGGGCAGGGACTCCTGAGCACTTGCATCACTGCAACTCCTAGCCTTCTTGGTACTAGCCCCTTTAGTCTTCCACTACTAGAACTGCTGCTGGCCTTCTTGCTTTAGAAATCACATGCCTTAGCAATAGTTCCCGTCACTTCAAAGGTGTCTAAAGCAAGTAAGAAATTTTCCTAACTACATTTCATGATTACATTTCTCTGGTCTACATTCTATTATGCTTACATGATATGGGCCAAGATGGTGTCGGTCAAGGATGCATTTTGCCAAGAGGACGGGATGCTACAACATTCCGAGGTGACCACTCTAACTAGCTTAGCTACTTGGGAGTGCACATCCTGTCCTTCCTCTTAACCTTTGTCACCTCATTTCGCACACCCGTAGTTTCCCTTTTCTCATCCCTTTTACAAGATTTCATGGTGCATGTAAAGCCCTCCCATATGCTCAATCGCAAAGTCCATGACGTGCATAACATAGCTCACTGCATGGGAAGCATCTATAGGTAGGTCAAAGCTCCACATGGATGTAACACAGCTCATCTTGGGGAGGAAACAACTATCCTGCAACAACAAGGTTTTTTGCAAATGAACATGGCTAAATAGCAAAAGAAAATCACAAAAGCATAAAAAAAATAAATTCAAAGAAAAAGGAAAGAGAGCATGTGCCAAAAACAAATGATACACCAGCTATTTCACAATGACCCTCTTCAAGCATTCTGACAAGAGGTCAGAAGCCAGCAAAAGAAAGATGTCCATGTGCATTGACTTCCTCACAAGCACTTCGATGAGGGACCATGCTACATTTCATCTTTATTTTTCCTAAACCAGTCCCCTCAAATCCATCCTTTTCCTCCTTTTTCCTACACAACTATATTGATACTCCCAAGCATATCAAAGCGACATCTAAGCAACCACCGAAGAGCAATGTTGATGTCTTAACTTTCATGGTGTTTCGTATTTTTTGTTGATGTCTATTAGGTAGATCCTCAAAACGTCGACAAAGAGGGGCCAATGAAATAGCATAAAATTTTATGACCCTTAGGTTTCAATAGTCTTGGAATTTGGGCAAGGACTTCCACAAGTGCAGCATCATGATGGTTCGACAAGAAAGTGTAGACACTAAGGATAGACTGTCTAGTCTGGGAGGTTTTCTATCTCCATTGCTGATAGGCTCATTGGACTCTCTGGCCTACCCAAATAGATAATTGACTTAGCTGATAGTCTACCTAGAGACTATGCTAGGAGTTGTCAAAAGTGTTAGGTATGAGCAAAATAGTTTAGCAAGTTTTCTAGTGAATAAGCCTGCTACACTATGCAACGTAGCAAGCCTTGAAAGATAGCTACTCAAGTGTCCAAATGCGAAGTGATAGAATGATTGAAAGACAAGTTAGGATTTAGTCAACACAAGGTGTTATGCTATGCTATGTTATGTAGCATAGCACAACATAGAAAAGGAAAATTAGAAAGGCCCATATTGCCAAATGATTCCAATAAGAAAATTGCACTTACCAACACTTTAGCCTCCAAAACTTGTTGCCCTACTTAGCCCTCAAGCCTTGAGCAAAGTTTCTTGCTAGAAAATGGTAGATTAAACAAAGAAGCAAGGTATGCTGGCTACTATGCTATGCTATGCTACATAGTGTAGCACAGTGTAGCAGCAATGAAAAAATAGCAAAAGTGTGTCAAACATGAGTTCAACGAGTCCAAAAGGCCTCACAGCATGAAGGACAAAAGTTGCAGTTGTTAGCATGACTAAGCCTCAAAAAAATGCTCTTTAGCTCCTACGCAAATTTCTATCAAGCCCAGTGGCTATGCTATGCTATGCTACGTAGCGTAGCACAGCGTAGCAAGTAGCTACTTATGCTACACTAATGTATTCAACAACGTGAGTAGTGCAACATTGGCATAGAAGCATCAAGACATTTTTAGGTAGCTCAAGAACTTGTTGGCAATAATTTTTCTCACTCTGGCATCTCCTTCGAAAAATTAGCAATTCCACTCCATTTTGCATCCCCTTGGTCAACTCCCAAAAAATTGTTCCTATGCTTGACCCTACTTGTAAGAGTAGGGAAGACATAGTCCTAGAGCATAGGCTCCACTTTGCTTACATCGTTAGCACATTAGATTTCGACACATGCAATTTTAGCAGTATGGTCACATTGTAACACAGTTCATATCCAGCTTCACATACCTACACAGTACAGGCATGTTAGCATCTTGTAGGTCCTAGGACACATGGCATTTAGACCACATTTCTCTCTTGCTCCTGGCCCTATAAATACCCCAACAAACAATGCTCAAGGGGTTGGCTTCCTGGTTGGCTTGTTGGTAGAAACGATTGGCTTTTTTTGGTCCAATTGGCTTTTAGAAAGCATAGTTGGCATTTTTAAGAATTATATTTACCATTGGGTTCTCTAGTTGGCTCCAAACATCCCTTTGTGAGTTGAGCATTTTGACATCTCAATAAATAGAGTAGCAAGCAGAGGACCTATGACCATACTGTTCGGTGTAAGTAGTGTCTCTCTAGTCTTGCACAACCTATTGTACACTTTTCAAACAAGGCAAAGGATCAAATATACAAGCTTTGGGGTGGTGCATTCTGTCATCCAAATTTATTTTGTTATTCATTTGCTATCATCATTATTTTACATTATTTTTACTGCCTTATGTTGGTCAATCATCAATTTACTTCACGTGTCTCACTTCCGAAATAAATGTTCATGAAAGGTTAAGATATACCGCTTAAGTCCCTGTCTGATCAACCAGACTATTCAAGGCATCCCACTTTTGTTTTTCTTTAGCACGACCCTCACATAGATCTAGGGTTAAACTGTTCACCCGAAAACCTCTCGGTGTTCTAGCCACTAATGTTTTTAGTCGCTACAATTATGGTCATGAGTATGCCAAAATGGGCCACAATGTTAGCTATGATGAATTTGCAAACTTTTTTAGATGTAGTCTTCCTTAGGGGAATAACCCACTTTGTAAAGTATTTGATTTTAGTGGTGATGAAGCTATGACCCATCAAAGACTTATAGTGGTTATACATGATCCTATGAATTGTTGTAAAAATTACTTCCCTAGGTCACAATAAGGTTGTAAGTTTTTGGCTTTGCATGCATAGACTTTAGTTACTTGGTTGACCATGAGTTGTAAATCACCTTTGATCATTAAGTACCTAATCTCTAGTTTAGGAGTTTCCATCATCCCTTTGATCAAATCTTCATACTTTGCTATGTTGTTGGTACACAGAAACTAAAAATGATAGGTGAAGGGTTAGATTTTTCTAGGTGGGAATGTTATGATGACAATGGAATTAGCTCCATTGGTAGTTAAAGCTTCATCAAAGTGCATGACCACCTCATAACCCTTAGACACTTGTCTAGCAATGTTAACATGTTCATCAAGAAACTTGGAATCTATGATTGCTTGATCATCAATAGGTGAAACTATGAGTTGTACCACTATAGCTTGATCTTTTGTTGATGATTGAAGAACATAATGAAGGTCAAACTATGTGGTTATGGCTTTCCATCAGGCTATATGACTACTTTCATAGATGTTGATCGTTATGGCTCTAAGTATGTTGTCCGTGCAAATGATGTTGACTTGGTTTTTAAAGAGGTAGTTTCTCCACTTTTTTAATGAGAACATGAGTGCTAGATAATACTTCTCCATTTTAGTATATCAGTTCTTGTCAGCAACTAATGCATGACTAAGGTAGTATACAAGCATCTCTACTCTGTCATCACATTTCTACTACAGTAGAGAGACAATCGATGCATTGGATATTGCAAGGTAGATGTACAATTGTTTATTGTCTTGCAAAGGATAGATTATTAGTAATTATGCCAAATCTTGCTTAAGGTTTTCAAAGGCCTCTTGGCATTGAGTTTTCCACTCATAGTGAATCCATTTCTTAAGTAAGTGTTGCATAGGCTATAACTTATCCGTAAGCCTAGTGATAAAGCTACAAATAAATTGCAATCTATCTTGTAATGCCGAAAGCTCCTTAAGTTTGGTAGGCATTGTTAATTTTCATATGGCCTTAACCTTATTAGGGTCAAAATGTATCCTTGATTCATATACTACAAAGCTAAGCATGTTACCAATCTTAATACTAAAGACATATTTCTTGGGATTTAGCCTAAGCTTGTAATTAAGGTATTATTTAAGCACAAGATCTAGGTCATTAGCATGGTTATTGGCCACTCTGGACTTAATGGCTAGATCATCCATGTAATTGTTAAGTAATCCTAGCATGTAAGCATTGAAGATATATATCATGGCTCATTGATAGGTTTCTCCAACACTCTTAAGGCCTAAAGGCATCATAGTATAGCAAAAGGTCCACAAAGGGGTCATAAAGATAGTGTTGAACTAGTGCTCTAGCTTGTTCCTAATCTGATTATATCCCAAGAATCTATCCATGAAGGATAACAAGGCATATTTAGCTATAATATTTATATGTTGATCAATACTAGGCAAAAGGAAGTTATTTGTGATGTTCACTTTATTTAGATCTCAAAAATCGATGTAGATATGAATACGCCCATTTTTCTTAGGGACTACCACTATGTTGGACACCCATTCAGTGTAGTCAATAGCCCTAATAAAACTAGGTTGGTAGAGCTTTGAGATCTCATCATGAACTACCAAGGCCAAATTAGGTCTAATCTTATGCACTTTCTTCTTAATTGGTGTAATGCTAGGATCTATTATGATGTTGTGCTAGACTAACCATGGGGTTAGGCTTGGAATATCTTCATATGACCAAGCAAATATCATATAGCTTTTTTGTAGGACCTTGGTGATGTCTTGATCCTATTGAGGTTCTAGAGAGAAACTTAGTTTAAGGGTTTTCTCCTCACTATTGTGTGTTGTGATAGGAAGCTTAATCAAAGAGTTTTCAGTTATGTTACTTGCCTCTAAGTCAAGTGTTTTGACCAGGTTTTCAGGCCATTTTAGAGGCTTCTCTATTGAGGCTATGCGGGCAAGAAGACTCTCAAGCTCAAGATCTAGGCAATTAAGGTCAATACACTATTCAACATCATCATGAGGTCCATGTAGATACAAAGGCAAACTAATTTACTTCCAAGTACTCATACTTTAATCCTGCATGTCAACCGAAAGCATATTAAGTGGCACTTGGGTAAAGACTAATAAATAATGCTGAAATGCTATAAAATTATGCAAATACATGTTGTTCTAATGCAAACATGATCATTCAAGGCTACCAATAGGGTAAGGACAAGTAAACAAAGTGCAATAGAGTCCAAATAAAGGTCAAGTAAAGATCTAGCAAGAAATGTGGGAAATAAGGTTACAACTGGTAAAAAAAAGGTCATGGCTTTACTAGTTTTAGGCCTTGGTAGGCCATAATGCTAGTTTATGGCTATAGTAGGCCATTGTTACATGGTGTCAAATCGTTGTCAGGGAAGGTCAAACCCCACTATTTGGTGGCAATAAAAGGCTAAAGAAAAGTAAATAAGGCTATAATAAGGCAAATAACAAACATATAAGGGTATATAATAAAGGCCATAAGAAGGTTAACCAAGTCAACAATGCAACACATCCCAAAAAAAAGTCAAAGAATCATGTAATAAGACAAAAATCAAGCAAATTAAGCTATATATGATGAAATTTGGCAAACATAGGTCACAAATGGATTAGATTTTGAAATTTAAGGCTTTCATGGTCCATGATTTAGGAATATAAAGCTATTAAAAGGGTTTTGGCATCAGTTAGTGTTTTGTTTTTTTTGGGATCGTTTGCACATGGAAATTAAGAGTTTTGAAGCCTCCGCACTAGGCCCTCCATGTTTTCACATTGGCCAATGTGGGAGAAGGAACCCTCAATGTGGAAACCAAGGGAAGTAGGTTTTGGAGCATCTAGAAGTCAAAAATTGAGGCTCCAAGGCGTTCCCAAGGCAGCATAAGGCTAGATCCATCAAGATTGAACACTCTGGATGTACAAAAGTGTAAAAAAGCAGATTCTAGAGCCTTCCCCCTCTATTTCCATGTTGGCTAGCATGGAAGAGAGGAGGATCAACATGTAGAACCAAAATCCAAGCAAAAAATAGGGTTAAACATGGTCAAATAGGTAGCAAAAACCTAGATCTAGGAGTTATGCATTCTTTAGCTTCATTTTAAGGTAGTTTAAGTCAGTTTTTGGTGTCAAAACATGTAAGAAAGGCTTCCCCCTCTTCTTCCACATTGCGCATAGTATCCCTAGCATGGAAGAATGGGGGGACACTTGTTTCATGGATTCATGATGGTCTAGAAGAATATTAACTAGGTTTTTAGGCCCATAGGGATGTGAATCATGATGTTGTAAGTTTCTGGTTGATTTTAGGCATGTTTGAAGGCTATTTAAGGGAATCCAAAGTCTTCCCCCTTGTTTCCATGCTAGGGAAGTTGCTCCAGCATGGAATATTTGGGTAAATGGATTTTTAAGGTCAAAATGATATCAAATGAATAAAATATTAAGGCTATGAGGCCTTGGGCTTCTCTGACATAGATCTTTGGCTTTCGAGAGTGTCATCTTACCACCAAAAGTTAAAAAGTATCTTTCTTCCCTTATCTCCATGATGCTTAGTGTGGCATGGGCCTTCTTCAATGTGGATGAAGCAATAATCTCAAATCTAGGCTAATTTTTGTCACAATAAATTGTGCATGTTAGTCTCCAGAGTTGCTACTGCCACGGGCTAGGGATTTATGTCAAAATTTGAAGTTTTAGGTACTCCCAAGTGGATTTTAGGATTTCCCCACTTTTTGCAAGCTAGGGCTTAGGAGCTCAGCATGGAGAAATAGGGGAAACTGAGTTTTGACCATTTAGGGTTAGTTTCATAAGGTTTGAAGGTTCTAGTGTCTACTGGCAAGTTTCTAGAGTACATGCAAGGTCATTTGATGCTATTCTGATGTGTTTATGGCCCCCCAAATGAGTTTCCCCATTCATTTCCATGTTGGGTAGCATGGAGGAGGAGATTGATAGTGTGGAAGAATCATACATCTTATATATGAGCTATTTTTGACCTTAATCATCTGTGCATGTGTGCTTCTAGAATTGCTAGGATTGAGGACTAGGGTTTAGGGTCAAAACTAGTCAATTTGGAGGTTTGCTAAGTGATTTTTGAGCTTCCCCCTTTTTCCATGCTAGGAATGGTATGCTCAATCTAGAAGACTAGGGAAGTAGCTTTTGGTCATTTTGTGTCATTCCTAGCCATGCATGTAGGTGTCTGAGGTTGCTAGTGTTGATTATTAATACCTAGTGTCAAAATTTGGTTGTTTCAAAGGTTGGTGAGTGGTTTTGTAGCTTTTCCTCTTCCATCCAAACTAGGGCTAGGATGCTTAGCATGGATGGGATCCTCATTAGCATGGAGAATCCAAGGGATTCAAGTTTGAATTGTTTGAAGTGACTTTTAGAAGTCTAATGGATTTTAGAAGGATTAGGTTGCTTTTAGAAGTCAAACTACATGTCGACTCCAATAGTTTTGGCTTTCCCCCTTCCATCCACACTGGGACTAGGATGCTTAGCATGAAGGAGATCCTTCTCAATGTGGATAAACTTAGGGGTATAAAATCTTATTAAATTTTGAGACTTGAGTAACCTCCAAAAAGGCTATGAAAGTTTTGGTGTTAGGTATAAGGTAATTTGAGGTTGTTTCTTTTTTCTTGGGATTTCCATTAACTTTCTTAGCTTCATCCTCTTAGTTTCAATGATGGGCAGCATGGAAGAGATTTTCCCTAGTATGGAATAACCAATAAATTAGATCTAGGCTAGTTCGACATCTAACTGACCATGCATGTCAGCCTCCATGGTTTCCAGTGTCAATGGTCAATACTGGGTGTTAAGATCTAGTAGTTTGGAGGCTTCTAAGTGCCTCATGTAATCTCCCCCTTTTCTCCCATGCTAGGCATTGTGGCACTAGCATGAATGAGAGGGGTATGGTAATTTTGTGCCATATTTAGCTACTTTTTAGGCATTCATAAGTGCAAGAAGATTTTGGTAGGGTCTAGGGATCATCGAGCTTTAATAAATGAATACTAGGTAGTCAATTTAGGAAATTTTTTGCTTCCCCTATTTCATTGATGTTAAGGATGAGATACTTAGCATGGATGGAACCTAGCTAAATGTAGAACTACCAAATCTCAATGTTTTGACTAGTTTCAACTAGGTTTGGTGAGGTTTCAAGGTTGCCAAAGATGCTTGGAGGTGTTCTAGGTTACATGGGCCTACTTTGGGGGTCAAACTTGGGCTAGATGGGTTTTGGAGGTAATAATGGGTGTTACCCCTCTTATTCCATGTTGGTCACTATTTTCCAAGTGTGGAAACCCATGTTTTCTAGTTTTTTCCATATCTTATCCCTTTTGGAAGCCCGAGGTTGAGAAAGATAATTCTTATTACTAAAAATGAAAAAATAGTTACATTTTAATGTTTTTAAGAAGTGGGAGGAATGTATCCACATTGGGCATGGTTTCCCCAATGTGGATGCATGGGAGTTTAAGGTTTGGTTATGGCTTTAGGTGCTTAAGGCATTAAAACCTAGCATTGATACAATTTTTGGCTAAGAGTGAAGGCATATGGTAGGGTTGACAACCTAGAAATTTTAAAATTTAAAATGTGAAGATATTTCCCACCAATATCAACATGGAAGAAACTTTTTCCTCTTGCACTTCAGTGCACTTTGAGTTATGGTGCATCGAATTAGTAGCTAGGGTTTAGAGGTGGGTGTTTAGGTTTAGATGTAGTTTATATTGTTAAATTTTGCAATTTTTTTATCAAAATTATCATTATTGAAAATTGTGCATTTATGAGAGCTCTAGTAGAGATTTTGGTGGTAGAGAAAAACTATCTTTAATGTGGAAGCCTCACTCCTTCCTTCACACAACATTGAACTCCTATTTTTTCCTAATCTCAATCATCCCCAATGTTGAGCCTTCCATGGCACATAAGAAGCATGCGGGAAAGAGCTAGAATCCTAGGATTCAAAAGGTGGATGAATAAGAAAGGGATCTATCAGGCATGCCTAGGCCTATCTCAATCCAAGCTTCATCTATTGTTGCTCCAAGGTAGATAGTTCTACCCATTTTTTCTTTTAGTTCTAGCTATTTTTCATGGTTTTCTTGTGTTTTTCTTACCACATGTGGGGCCATTTTCTTTAGATCTAAACTAAAAAAGGGGGTAAAATAAAATTTTGATGAAATCCCATCTCTTATTTTTGTTGTTTCTATGTAGATCTATGGTTGTTTCATTGTTTTGGCCTTAGTAGATTTGATTTTTAAAAATAAACTTCTTGTTTTCATGCTTTTCTCACAAAATTTTGGGGTATGGCCATTTTTCTTAGATCTAGGCCAAAATATTCATCAAAACTAAATTTTAACAAAATCATACCCCATTATTTTGATATGTTTTCTAATGGCTATCGATTTGTTTGGCTATTTTTGCTATGCTTTTATGGCTAGTTTTTTAGCTTTTTGAATGAAAAAAGCAAGCAATGTTGTGTATCTTGTCCTAAGAAAATGACTACATGCTTTCAAAATTTGATGTTATGGATTTTTAGGCCTATGTTTAAGCTTTTCAATGGATGTTATGTTGTTCAATTTGGATCAATAATGATGGAGCTATGGTTGTTTTCCTAAGGTCATGTAGTTAGGTTTTTTATTCCATTTTTAAAATTTCATGTAAGTTCATGAATTATTTCTAAGGAAATAGCAAAGTTTTTGGCTATGTTTTTTGTTATGGATTGGTGTGTCTTGTCTTTGGGTTTTCAATGGAGGTAAAATCACTCCAAGTGGACTTAAAATAAATTTTTAATGAATTTTTGTTCAAGCTTACATCAAAAGGATGCTTGTGTTGTTCTTAGATTTTTGTCCACATTGGTGAATTTTATTTGACTAAATGGCAAGGTTTTTGAATTTTTTGTCAAATGGGTATGTAGGTATCGAATCAAGCTTTCAAATAGTGGTGGAATCACTCATTTTGAATCTCAAATTAAAATTTGACAAATTTTTTACCAACCCTATATGAAAAGGGGTTAATGGTGATGGCTATGGCTTTTACTAATTTTTTCTATATTCCATGTAAAAATGGCTATGTATTTCTAGTTGTAATTTTCAAGGCTACAAAGCTTGTGATTTCAAGATTCTTTCCCTAGTGGAATCATTCAAATTATAGCTTTCATGAATTTTTGATTAAATTTTTGGTTATGGTTGTGTGAATAAGGTTAAATCTTAGTTGTAGAACCTTACCCCTTTAGGGATGGATGTGATTGATATGTGTATCTTTTCTTGTCAACATGTAAAACTTGTGTTTTAAATTTTTTTAAGAAAATCAAAGCTTTACTATTTTTAGCAAGCTTTTAACTATGGCTATATGCTTTCTTCAAAGTTTTAATGCCTTTTCTAAGTTTATACATGGTTTAAACTAAGACTTATCATGGTTATTAAATTTTGGCCATAATATTTTGGCTATGAAGGCTATGAAAGGTTGTAATATTTTTTAATAATTATTTTTTGTGGAATTTCTTAAGCTAATTTAGATTGGAGCTTTTTACATAGGCTAATTTTACCTTTGACTAGGGTGTTTTTCTCCAAATTTATTAAGTAATTCTAATTGATAATAATGTAAGACTATGAAAGGTTGTAATAATGCTTTTTTTTTTTTTTTGAATTTCTTAAGCCAACTTGGATAAACACCTTAGAGGTTTTATAGAGGCTAATTGTACCTCTAACTAGATGTTTCTCCAAACTTGTTATGCAATTTTCATTGGTCCTCATGTTTTTATTTTTCCATGTGTAGGATATACTTGAAGAAAATCCTCATCATTGTAGATTTGGGGGGGGGGGGGCGCATTTTGTGCTACATTGGTTATCCCAATACTAATTCCTCTCTCTTTTATATACCTTTGGGAAAGGTTTTACTATGGTTTTGTCATGGGACAAGGGAATTCGTTGCCTACGTTTTATGAAATTTTAGTTTGATGTTATGGTCACACTTGTTCATAGATGTTGTTGGGACCATAGTGGAGACCTTGTTGCCTTGGGCATCTGGCCTAACTATTAGGTTTATTACTAACAATTTTCCCCCTAGGATAGCAGGGGGATCAATAAATGGCATTAGTCCACATTACCTCATAAAGATATGAATGATGCTAGTATAGTTAATATAATATTGACAATACTTTGATGGTGGTTTCTAAACAAATTTTTAGCGGGGTGGAACATCCAGGTGGGTAGGTCAGAGAGTCCATTGGGCTTGTCAGCTTTGGAGGTAGAAAACTTTCCAAACTAAATAGTCTAAACTCAGTGCATTCATTTCCTGCCAGACTACCATGACACTACACTTGTGAAAATCCCTTGCCTGAACTCCAAGATCTTCGTGAAGCAAGAGGGTCTTGAAATTTTGGAGTGTTTCATTGGCCCCTCTTTGTCAATGTTTGGAGGATGGATCCAAGAGACACTGACAAAGAATATGAAACACCATAGAAGACAAGATGCCAACATCGCTCTTTGGTAATTGCCAAGATGTTGCTTAGCTATGCTTGAGAGTGTTGGATTGGTTATGTAGGGAATAAGGAAGGGTTAAACCAGGGAAAGAAGGAGGTTCAGGAAAATGATAAGGATGATACTTAGCAAGGTCCCTCGTCGTAATGCTTGCGAGGGAGTTGTTTGCATGATCATCTTTTCTTTTCTTGACCTTTGACCTCTCATCAGAATTCTTAGAGAGGGTTACTGCGAAATAGCTGATGTGCCATTTGTTTTAGGCACGTTATTTTTTTAAATCAAGTTATTGCTCTTTTACGCTTTTTATTTTGTTTTTTTGCCATTTACATTTTCAAATAACCTTGTCGTAGGATAGACATTTCTTTCCTAGGATGAGTTGTGTTACATCCACGTGGGGCTTTAACCTACCTAAAGATGCTTCCCATGCAATGAGTTGCATTACGCCCATCATGGACTTTGCGGTTGGGCACTGTTGGCACATTTGGCCATTTCATGGAATAGTAAGATTCATTTTAAACATTATTGTAAGAATGGGAGAGTGTAAATGTGTTATTTCATACCATTGGTATGGGATCTAAGAGAGACCATAATATTATTGGTGGAAATAATGATGCACATATGAAAGGTAGTAAGTAGAAGATAGCAAGAGACAATGTGCCAATGGTGAATGAATTGACAAGCAAGGAATTCTTCATTGTTAGAAATACGTTCAAGAATTGGTCATTTGGATACTGGTAAAAAAAAATAAGAGAACAACACTGGAAATAAAAAATTGGGAAATTATTAACGGTAAATACGATGATCTAAACTATGGTATTACTCTAAACTATGGTATTGCTCATGCTTTGGAAAAGAGATGAGTTGGTACTGATGCAGAGAAGTGCTAAGGTTTGTTGATCTGTAATGGATTCTATTTTTACGCATAAACACGACTATTTTCTTTGGCCCCAAATCAACAATGCCCTTGCCAGGCACGTTGTGCCAGAACCTTGCAGGGACATGGGTTCAAAGATGGTGGAGGAAGAGCTCTCATGGCCATTGCCACTTTGAAAACAGAAACAATTTTAGTTTCAAAATTTTTCCACCAATATGCAGCTGATTCGCCCACCTTCGACGCCTTCCTGGATGTTCTCTGTGTTTTGCAATGTGCGCACTGTGTGGAGATTTTTCTGGCTGTTACAGGGCCATTCTTAACTTACTATACTAGACGCCATCATTCACTAATACTCTGATCCATGACACGTTAGCCCTTGACTCTGCAATCAACGGTAGAAATTTGGAGGAAAATCCGCAAAAACAAAAAAAAAGCAGGAAGCCCTAAGCGAATTTGGCGTAAAACAAAATAAATTCTAGGCAACTAAAACCCTACATTCAGGGCCATATGTTCAGCACATCATTTTTCTGTAAGATCTTTCTCCTCCGCTCTTCAGCAATCGAACACCACACGATAACGATGTTGGATGCAACGGCAGAGCCTTCTTCCATGGTGGCGGTTGACAACGATTTTTGGCAGGGATGGGATATTTTGGAAATATTTGCTGGTAGTTCCAAGCTTGACACCTTCACATTCAGACCTGATGTTTTGGATTTTAATTTTTGTTTCCAGCCATTTTCATACAAGTGAAAGTGCACATAAATTATTTATATAAATTCACATAGATTAGCCACCATTAACATCTATACCAAGGTAGATATTATACCATCACCTTGTTCATAAAATTACTAAGGGCTTCAATAGTATTCTTAAAAATCTTAAATAAGTAAAAATGAAAACCTATTGGAGCTATAATTTTAAACAATTATATGGAGCTATTGGAATTATTTTTCATTATTCACAAAAGAAATATTAAATATCTCCTAACTTCCTAACTTCCTAAGTTAATACTTCCTAACTTGTTGGGCAAGTTACTTGGGAGAGAAGTTAGGTAAGATATTTTTGAATATGTAACTACCTTTGAACCCTAAAAAAGGCTTCAGGGGTAAGAAGAAAAAGGGGGAAGGGGGTAAAGACATCATACTTTGAAGAAGACATTGATACTACACTTTGAAAGGCTACTAGCTAGCACTTGGGCTCTCACTTGGAGACACACTTTGGATTCTAGGAAGAGCTTGTAAGAAGATTTGTAAAAGATTTCTTGTAAGATGGCTTGCTAAAGAAAATATTTCAGCCTCTTTTTCATAGTCCTATGAGTTATGCTTATTATTTTTTTAAATTTTGTTTAAATTGTTTAGCTAGTGGTTTAGATAGTATCATCATTGGCAAGTAATTTTGGGATTTTTAGATTGCTCATATTGTTCTTGTTGCCCAATAGAAAATTTCTATTAAAATTTTTCCATAGAAGCGCTTGCGTTTAAAAGCCTTAAGAGCATTTTAGTAGTAAATTTTATTATTGTGCAATGTATAAGAATTACTATTGAGATTGTTGTAAGAGAGCCTCTGCTTGTAGTCATGCCGTTGAAAGATTCAATAGTCAAGAGGGTCCAAAAAATCTTTGGTATTTTGATAGGACCAGAATAGCTTCTTTTTATCTTTAAAGTGAATCTCCGTGGTATTTCAATCAGAAATTGACAAGTCTTTTGAAGGTTCTATTGAATGCAATTGTTGACATCCATTATCTAACCAAAATGGAGTCTTTTATGTGGTAGTTTACGTAGCAATTTTTTGGTAGCATAGTATGATTGTCTTGAAAAAATTGCTTATTTGAGCCTTAGAAGTTTGAACAATTCGTAGTTATTGAATTTAGGATAGCTTTATTGCGAATTTTTTACTTGTGTCATTTTACCTTGTTTAAATATTTGAGGTCCATGCAAATCTTCTTTCTTTTCTATCTATTTCTATTGAATCTTGCTCTATTTCTAGTTTTCTTGTGGAACTATCTCTTTCTCTAGGGAAAATTAGAGGTAGATTTGCAAAGTTGTGCTCAAATGTTATTGCAAAATTTTATTTGTTACAAGTAGGTATTATAAGGACTGCGTAGACTAGGCAATTGAACAAAATAGGAACTCTCAACAACTCACAGTACTTGGCAAAGTTGGTTGAATCTCTTTAAGACAAGTCATCTATAGTTTACACATAACGCAATCATTTCATTTTTCACAACTGCACACGGCAACAGCACACACACATACTCACATTAACTACTGAGTTTATTTGGAGGTATCTGGGCCTTTGTGTTGCCAGAGACCAGTAGGCACCTAAATCCTGTTCGAGGACACTCGTTGGAGGTCATGTCCCAAACGGTCACCAACAGTTCTTTTGGTGCTAGAAGGAGGCCTGAAAATTCAGCCTCTAGGTTCATAAGCCTTATAAGCATATCAACAATTTTTGTTACCATAAAGGCTTAAGAAAATAAGTACTATTTTTAGTTCA
>MNCI01033529.1:855626-879423 GCA_015680685.1 Gnetum montanum | reverse complement strand
GAAAAGCTTATTTAGCTGAAGAATATATTCACATGTTTGAGTTAGCTTTAGCTCATGCAAATATTGAACATCAAGATCAAGCATGTAGGTTGTTTGTATCAAATTTAAAGGATATGGCTTAGACTTGGTATTCAAACTTACTAAGTAATAGTATTACAAGTTGGGATGACATGAAGAATCTTTTCTTGTCCCAGTTTGGTAATCAGTTAGATCAACAAAAACTATACTGTGGGTTGATACAAGCTAAGAAAGGAGTTAAAGAGTCAATTAGAGATTTCAAGATCAAGTTTCAACGAATTTGTGGACTCTTTTAAAGAAAATATAGGCCATCAGAAGAAATGCTTAAAGAAACTTATCTTAAGGCTATCAACCCCAATATTTCAATTTGGTTAAGGAGAACTCCAAACTTAACTACACTAAATGACTACTTTAGTGAAGCTATACAGTTAAAAAAATAGTTAAACTTGAATCCTAAAGAAAATATTGCAATTCAAAAAAGAGAAGAAAGAGTTATGATTCCTATGCAAGATTTTGCTCAATTTAAAGCTTTACCTGGTCCATCTCATGTTAAGATAGAGCAAGAACATGAAAGAGTAGAATTTGGAAAAGGATAATTAATGAGAGATATGTCTAACAAAATAGTGAAGCTTGAGAAAGCTTTGGCAAGAGTTAATATCAAGAAAGAAAAGAAAAATAGAAAGCATAAACATCAAGACACTAAGTTAGTAGAAGATGAAGATGAAAGTGATCTTATTATGTCCAACCTTCTTGATATTGAATCTGATAACGAGTTATCTAGTGTTCATTATGCAAGTAAATCTTATAGCAATGGATCAAGTGATACTTCTTCTCTATCAAGTTCTGAAGAAGATATGTCATCAGATGAAGAATGCAATAACAATGAGGAAAATGGATATAATCTCCAATCTAAAGAAAGATTAACTACTTCTAGACCCCCAAATGTTATTACTGATCCATCTACTAAGAGAAAAGCTTTTGAGACAAATAGAAGAGATAAAAATAAAGGTAAAGACAATCAAGTAGAGCAAAGCACTCCAAATCAGTCTTTTAATAAATGGATAAAGAGATCAAGCTTTATTGGTGATGGAGAGTATGATTTGATTGAAGGCCTTAAACATGTCAAGGTCAATATTAGCTTTTATCAGTTTCTTCAAATAGGAGATCAGCAAAGGAAGGCTTTAGAGTTCATTAAAGATAAAAGGAGAGCTAGAGAATCAGAGTTAAGTTATGTGTCTAACAATGATGAAAAATTAAAGACTTCATATGATAAGGAAGCTCCTCCTTTTCTTTTGACAATGAAATTGAAGAATAAATACTTACACAATTGTTTGGTTGATTCTGGAGCTACATCTACTATAATGTCATTGTCTATATGTAAGAAACTTAGTTTGATTCCTGACAAATCAAATAAAAAGAGTGTTCAAGTGGATAAAAGTAGAGTGAAGATTTTGTGTCAATTACCAAATGTTCTATTGGAAATTACTTCTGAACCCCGCATCAAAAGTAGATTAACTATTCAAGTGGTAGATATACCAGATTCACATAGTCTCTTATTGAGTAGAAGTTGGAGTAAGAATTTCTCAAGTTACATATCAACAGATTATTCTCACATGTGGCTACCTTGCAAAGGAGAACCAAATCAAATATACATATATAGTGAACCTTTGATGATTGATAAAATCACTTCAAATGGAAGAAGTAAAACAGTTGAAAAAGGAGGTGTTGAAAACAAAATTTGTACACTCCAAGAAAATTATGGTTTTGAAAAAGAACAATCAAAGCAAGAGGATTAATGGGAGTTATACTTTGATGGTTCGTGTAATTCAAAAGGTGCAAGAGTCGGTATAGTTATATTAAGGAATGATTCACCTGAAATTCTCAAAGCAGTTCATCTATCTTTCCCTTGTACTAACAAAAAGGCTAAGTATGAAGCTTTATGTATTGGTATGAGAATAGCTTTAGACAAAAAGATCAAAGAAATCACTATAAAAGGAGACTCAAGATTAGTCTGTGAACAAGTAAAGGGTAACTGTGTAGTAAAGAGCTCATTCTTAAGACCTTATAAGCAACTTTCTTGTAAGATGTTAGATCAGTTTCGACATTGCCAAATAGAGCATATAAATAGAGCAGAGAATCTTATAGCAGATGATTTGGCAAAGGCAACTTCAACATTGGATATGAAAATAATATAAAGTTACAAAGATATCATGATTGAAGAAGAACATCAGCCGTCAGTATCAGATAATATAAGACATTTACAAGTATTTAAAGATGATGATCAAGTACTAAGATTTATGAGGAACAAACAAGAATTTCAGGGTCAAGTGATGCCTAAAATGTCATCAAAATCCAAAGCTAATTTCATTCCAAAAAAGGTGATTGACTTGGAACATGAGTTCAAGAAAAATTTACTAATTGGAAAGAATATACAAAATCTAGATAGTCAAGCTTTTGAAGCAATGAATTTTGGATTAGACAAAATGCCAAAGATGTTGAATGTTACAAAGGAAAGAGATTCGAGTTTCAAGCAAGATTTGTTATCATGTCTAAGAAATAATTTGGACAATTTTGCTTGGTCTTATGATGATCTTAAAGCTTTTAGGAAAGATGTGATGACACATAAGATCCCTTTAATAGAAAGTTGCAAAATAGTCAAGCAAAAACAAAGGAAATTTAATCCATCATTTGAACCAGCTATGGAAGCTGAAATCAAGAAGTTGTTGCAAGCACGAATCATATATCCAGTACGATATTCTACATGGTTTGTTAACCTTGTTCTAGTGAGGAAGAAAAATGGTGATATAAGGCTTTGTGTAGACTTTAAAAATCTAAATGATGCTTCAAAAAAGAATAAGTATCCACTTCCAAGAATTGATGAGATGTTGATTAAAGTCTCAGGTTGTCAAGTTTATTCTTTCTTAGATGGTTTCTCAGGTTATAATAAAATCATGGTAGATAAGAATGATAGATACAAAACATCATTTATCACCAAATGGGGAACTTTTGCCTACCAAAGAATGCCATTTGGATTGTCAAATTCTAGAGCTACTTTTCAAAGAGCAATGGATTTAGCATTCAAGAATTTATTAGGCAAATTCATGGTGGTTTATTTGGATGATATTACAATATTCTCAAAGAAAAAAGAACATATTAATCATCTCCAGCAATTTTTCAACAGATGTCGTGCATTTGGTATTTCATTAAATCCTAAGAAGTGTATCTTTAGGGTTAAATATGGAAGCCTATTAGGCCATGTGATATGTCAAGAAGGGATTTCCATAGACAATTTCCGAATTCAAGCAGTACAAAATATTGAGCATCCCACAAGTAAAAAATCTCTTAGATCTTTCTTTGGGAAGATAAACTTTGTGAAAAAGTTCATCCTTGGGTTTACTGAAATTACCAAGCCTTTGATGCATATGCTAAAAAAGGATGTTCAAGTAGAGAAAACACCAGAGTCAAAGAAAGCTTTATCAGAAGTTAAAATTGCTATACAAGAGGCTCCATATTTGGTAAAGCCTAGGCTTAAAGAAGATTTTTTGTTATATTCTTTTGCTTCAAATGATTCTATTGTTGCCATTCTAACACAAAAAGATAATGAAGGTCAAGATGAACTAATTGGATTTTTTGGATATCAGTTAAAAAGTTCAGAATTGAATTATTCAGACTTAGAGAAACAAGCTTTTGCAGTCATCAAAGCACTTCAGCATTTTAAATATTATTTGGAAAGTTCATTAGTCCATATTATGCTAATTGAACTTGCAGTCAAGTGATTCCTATCCCAAAATGAGATTGGACTGAAAAGAGGAAAATGGCTTATAAAGTTGCAAAGTTTCAGATTTTCATTAGAAATATGCAAAACAATTAAAGGCATGGGACTAGCCAAGTTAATAGCCAAAGAAAGTGAAGTATGTACACTTGATATCCATGAAGAGAATTGGTATGATGAGATTTTCAAATTTCTTAATACAAGGAAAATCCCAAATAATTTAACTGGAAGCCAAAAGAGAGCTTTCTTCAAAAGAGCACGAAGGTTCATTGTTAAAGATGGTATATTATACATAAAGGATTTTCAGGGAGTTTTATTGGAATATGTTCATAATGATTAAGTTAATTTCATTTTGGAACAATTTCATGATCATTTGAATTTATTTTATGAATCTCCTAATTCGACTATGCAACATATACTTTGATATGGATATTACTGGCCTTCCATGTATCAAGACATTAGTTCAAAAATTCAAAAATGTTATAAATGTCAAATTCATGGGCCCAAGATTAGAAGGGCTAGAGCCCCTTTAAAGCTAGTTGTTGCGAATAGACCATTTCAACAATGGGATTTGGATTTTACTGGTACAATTACTTCTTCAAGAGCTGGACATAAATTTATTCTCATAGCTACTGATTATTTCGCTAAATGGTCTGAAGCAAATGCTCTAAGAGGAAGTTTAGCATCAGATGTGATTAAGTTTCAAGAAGACCATATTCTAAGTAGATTTGATCTACCTGAAGTATTAGTGTCAGAAAATGGACCCGCCTTCAAATCCGAAGATTTTATCAAATGGGAATTTGAAAAATCCATTTTCTTATTTTCCTTATCAAATTATTATCCTCAAGGAAATGGCCTAGCAGAATCCACCAATAAAAAGCTTATTGCTTATATCAAGAGATCGATGGAAGGGAATCTAGGAAATTGGATCAATTATCTAAAATCTGCATTATGGTCAGATAGAATTAGATTCAAGAAAGCTATTGGGACATCAGCATATAACTTAGTCTATGGTTTGCCAGCACGAATTACAAATAAGATTGTAAGCTCAGCTTCTGAATTCGTACAAAGATATAGTGAAAAGACTAATAAAGATAGAAGTTTCATGACTTTTCTTATTAAAAGAGAGACTGAAGTAGATAAAACAAAGGATAATTTGTTACAAAATACCTCTCAAGTTAAGAGATGGTTTGATAGGAAAGCTTTGAAAAGAACTTTCAAGATAGGGGACCTTGTCCTATTATGGAATATGAAGGAACCAAATAAGTTTACTCTGACATGGATTGGTCCCTTTCAAATTACAAAGCAATTGTTAGAGGATACTTACAAATTATCAACTTTGGATGACATGGAATTGCAATTTTGATATAATGTTTTTCATATAAAACATTATTTGGGACAATTGCATACAACTTGAAGATGTCATTACATAAAATAATATATGTATATAGTATTATGTAAATATTATTAGGGATATAGTATTAATTAATATGTTTAATTATGCTTTATTTAAATTAGAAAATAATTTTCCTTCAAGTGAGGCAAGTGGAAGCCTACAAGTGAAACAAATGGAATTCTACAATTGTAACAAGTGGAGAAGGTGACTCATCCATTACTTGGTGAGGATTGTGAGAAATGGTTAGAATGCCCAAAAAGAAGGATGCTTGGTTGAAGATTCTTGGGGGGAAGTTTAAATTTCTAGCACCTATAAAAGAGGGTTATGTTGCTTAGGATTTCTTCATCTTTCAATTCAAGTTGAGTAGTGAAAGTTAGAGAGAGCTAATGGAGTTTGAGAGAGCAATGAGAAAGCCTTTTATTTCGTATGTGATGGGATATTGCCCTGAGCATGTATTGAAGGCTTACCTAAAGGCTAGATCCTGTGGAGCTCCAAAAGAGTGTCCTTTTATGGCTTGGTTGTCTGAAAAATTTTCTTTTCTCACTAGAGGTTTGGAGATAGAGTCCAATGTTTGGAGGCAATACCAAGATTGCACCAAGGAGGAAGAGAAAGGAGAAGAGTAACCAACTAATGAAGAATCATCATGGGGATGGGGAGAAGCCTTTGTCTCTTGAGAGGAAAATGAAGGACCCAATGGAGAAGAATAGAAGAGCTCATCTGAGAAAGAAAATGAGAAAAGTGTTGAAGAGAAAGCTCCAGTAGGTCAAAATGAGAGCTCCACCAAGCTGGAGAACAACAGAATTTCCTTCATCACATCAGAAATTTCCTATGAAATGGTGAGAGAGATGAGGATTCCCACTAGGGTAACCCTCACAATTCAGTTTCCATCCCAAGAATAGTCCATGAAGGACTTGATAATGTATAGTTTGTTATGTATAGTTTGATTTTTCCTAGGAATGAGGTTTTTGTCCCATCTTATCTTATGTTAAATGGGAATTTTTCTCCAAAAAGATTTCTATTCAGTTGTAAAAATTCAATGAAAATTCTAGTATGTTTTAGTTTTGAAATAAGGCTGCATAAATTTCTTTAAGCTTTTAAGGGGGCAGAAATGTTGGCACATTTGGCCATTTCATGGAATAGTAAGACTCATTTTAAACATTATTGTAAGAATGGGAGAGTGTAAATGTGTTATTTCATACCATTGGTATGGGATCTAAGAGAGACCATAATATTATTGGTGGAAATAATGATGCACATATGAAAGGTAGCAAGTAGAAGATAGCAAGAGACAATGTGTCAATGGTGAATGAATTGACAAGGAAGGAATTCTTCATTGTTAGAAATACGTTCAAGAATTGGTCATTTAGATACTAGTAAAAAAATAAGAGAAGAGCACTAGAAATAAAAAATTGGGAAATTATCAGTAGATGTCTGCAAATGGAAAAGATATTATTAATGATCTAAACTATGGTATGACTTTAAACTATGGTATTGCTCATGCTTTGGAAAAAAGATGTGTTGGTACTGATGCAGAGAAGTGCTAAGCTTTGTTAATCTGTAATGGCTTCTGTTTTTACGCGTAAACCCAACTATTTTCTTTGGCCCCAAATTAGTAGCACCCCTACCGGGCGCATTGTGCTAGAACCTTGTAGGGACATGGGTTCAAAGACAATGGAGGAAGAGCTCTCATGGACATTGCCGCTTTCAAAATAGAAACAATTGCAGTTTCAAAATTGTTTCACAATATGCAGCTGATCCACCCGCCTTCGACGCCTTCCTGGACATTCTCTATGTTCAGCAATGCATGCAATGTGTGGAGATTTTTCTAGCTATTATAGGACCATTCTTAACTTACCATACCAGACACCATCATTCACTAATATTTTGATCCATGGCATGTTCGTCTTTGACTCTGCAATCAATGGCAGAAATTTGGAGGACAATCCGCAGAAATAAAAAAAAAACGCAGGAAGCCCAAAGAGAATTTGGGGCAAAACAAAACAAATTCCAAGCAACTAAAACCCTACATTCAGGGCCATATGTTTAGCACATCATTTTTCTTTAAGATCTTTCTCCTCAGCTCTTCATAAAACAAACACCACACGACAACGATGCCAGATGCAGCGGCAGAGACTTCTTCCGCTGTGGCAGTTGACAATGATTTTTGGCAAGGGCGGGATATTTTGGAAATATTTGCTTGTACTTCCAAGCTTGGCGCCTTCACATTCGGACTTGATGTTTTGGATTTTAATTTTTGTTTCCAGCCATTTTCATATGGGTGCAAGTGCACATAAATTATTTATATAAATTCACATAGATTAGCCACCATCAACATCTATACCAAGGTAGATATTATACCATCACCTTGTTCATAAAATTACTAAGGGCTTCAATAGTATTCTTAAAAATCTTAAACAAGTAAAAATGAAAAGCTATTGGAGCTATAATTTTAAACAATTATATGGAGCTATTGGAATTATTTTTCATTATTCACAAAAGTAATATTAAATATTTCCTAACTTCCTAAGTAAATACTTCCTAACTTGTTGGGCAAGTTACTTGGGAGAGAAGTTAGGTAAGATATTTTTGAATATGTAACTACCTTTGAACCCTATAAAAAGGCTTCAGGGGTAAGAAGAAAAAGGGGGAAGGGGGTCAAGACATCATACTTTAAAGAAGACATTGATACTACACTTTGGAAGGCTACTAGCTAGCACTTGGGCTCTCACTTGGAGACACACTTTGGATTCTGGGAAGAGCTTGTAAGAAGATTTGTAAAATATTTCTTGTAAGATGGCTTGCTAAAGAAAATATTTTAGTCTCTTTGTCATAGTCCTATGAGTTATGTTGATTGCTTTTTTTAAATTTGTTTTCAATTCTTTAGCTAGTGGTTTAGATAGTATCATCCTTGGCAAGTAATTTTGGGATTTTTAGATTGCTCTTATTGTTCTTGTTTCCTGATAGAAAATGTCTGTTAAAATTTTTCCATAGAAGCACTTGTGTTTAAAATCCATAAGAACATTTTAGTAATAAATTTCATTATTGTGAAACGTACAAGAACTGCTATTGAGATCGTTGTAAGAGAGCCTCTGCTTCTAGTCATGTCGTTGAAAAATTCAATAGTCAAGAGGGTTCAGAAAATCTTTGGTATTTTGATAGGACCAGAATAGCTTTTTTTTATCTTTAAAGTGAATCTCCGTGGTATTTCAATCAAAAATTGTCAAGTCTTTTGAAGGTTTTGTTGAATGCAATTGTTCACATCCATTATCTAACCAAAATGGAGTCTTGTACATGGTAGTTTACGCAGCAACTTTTTAGTAGCATAGTAGGATTGTCTTGAAGAAATTGCATATTTAAGCCTTGGAAGCTTGAACAATTCGTAGTTATTGAATTTGGAATAGCTTTATTGCGAAATGTTTACTCATGTCATTTTACCTTGTTTAAATATTTGAGATCCACACAAATCTGCTTTCTTTTCTGTCTATTTCCATTAAATCTTGCTCTATTTCTAGTTTTCTTGTGGAACTATCTCTTTCTCTGGAGAAAATTAGAGGTAGATTCGCAGAGTTGTGCTCAAATTTTTTTGCAAAATTTTATTTGTTACAAGTAGGTATTATAAGGACTACGTAGACTAGGCAATTGAACAAAATAGGAACTCTGAACAACTCACAGTACTTGGCAAAGTTGGCTGAATCTCTTTAAGACAAGTCATCTATAGTTTACACATAACGCAATCGTTTCATTTTTCACAACTGCACGCTGCAACAGCACACACACATACTCACATTAACTACTGAGTTTATTTGGAGGTATCTAGGCCTTGGTGTTGCCAGAGACTAGTAGGCACCTAAATCCTGTTCGAGGACACTCATTGGTGGTTGCGTCCCAAACGATCACCAACAAGAATATGGGAGGGCTTTACAAGCATCAGGAAAATTTGTAAAAGAGGTGAGAGTGAGAATTGTGAGTGTAAGGAACAAGGTAAAGAAGGTCAATGGGGAAGGTAGGATATGCACTTCAAAGTGGCTAAGCTAGCTAGGATCACCACCTTGGAATGATGTAATGTCCTACCTCTGTGGTGAAATGCACCTCTGATCGATTCCCCTTCGATACATATCCTACAAACACAACAAAGAGAAAACCAAAAGAAAAAACTATAATGTAAAATGAAGGCAAAGGTGTCTCTTACTTTGAATATTGCTGGAACAACAGACGTTGTTTTTAAGCCATTTGACATCCAATCTAGAAAGGCCAGCAATAGTTCTAGTAGCATCTGCATGGAGAGGTCGGCACCGAGGTAGCTAGGACTTACGGTGATGCGAGTGCTCAAGAATCCCCATGCAAGGCAAAAATTATGTAGTTCAGCTATGAGATAGGCTACCCAACAGTTGAATGTATTTTGGGCATGGGTGATATCGATGGTTGGAGGATAGCAACATTGTGGGTGGGCCACAATACTACTGGAACTCCAATAGTAGACACTAACTACGGAAGCTACTACCAGGGAAAAGCGCCATGGTAACAGTAGCTCTAGAAGGTTAGCAAGATATCATAAGACATCCTTGGAAGATTAGCAAGATTCTAGGGGTAGTGGCATTGCACATATTCTTGAGGATGTATTCTTAGCATCGTGAACTACATTCAAGAACTGCAACGCCCCACCCCGTGTTGGTGATGTGCACGCTTGCTTGCTTGATGGGTCACAGATGCATGTTGGGGACATGCTGTGAACCTAGTTTAAAATCATCATAGACCATTTGATGTGCTAGTTTAAGGTCTCAGTAGACCATGATGCACTATTTTAAGGTCCTAGTAGACCATTGTGCTAGCTTATCATCATAGCAGATGGTGGTAGTACTAGTTTAAGGTCACAGCAGACCACTGTGCTAGTTTATCATCATAGTAGACGATGGATAGGCTAGTTTAAAGTCATAGTAGACTGTCTATGCTAGTTTAACATCATAGTAAATGTACTTTGCTAGTTTTATGTCATGGAAAATAGTTTTTACTAGTTTATAGTCATAGCAAACTTCCTTTGCTAGTTTTATGTCATAGTGGACGAGTTGTGTCAGTTTTACGTCATAGCAGATGATTGCTTACCTTTGCCAGTTTCACATTGTAGTGAATGTTTATTTGCCAATTTTATGTTGTAGTGGATGATTGCTCACCTTGCTCATGCTTCAGATGTAGTATGGCTTGAGGTATGAATGATTTATAAGGTTCGCGAGCTCGTTACCATCCATGTCTGCTAGCTTGAAGGCCCCATTCCCATAGGCTTTTCTGATCATGAATGGACCTTCCCAGTTTACTGTGAATTTGTTCACATGTTCACGAATAGCCTTGAGAATGAGGTCTCCCTTCTTTACTAGTTGTTGATGTGGGTTTGCATGATGCTTTTGTCATTGCTTGTTCTGATATTGCTCTATGCGACCAAGTGTCTATGCATGCTTCTCCTCTATGGAGTCGAGGTCGATGATCCTTAACTCATTATTCTGGTTTTCACTCATGATGTTCAATAGGATCATTCGAAGTGATGGTACCTACAAATCAAGAGGTAACACCACTTTAGATCTATAAACAAGACTATAAGGTGTCTTACCTATCGCAGTCCTACACATCGTCCTATAAGTCCAAAGCACATACAGGATTTTCTCATGCCATTGTCTCTTGCTCTTGTTAAGAATTTTCTTGAGCAAGATGATGATGGACTTGTTCGTAGCTTCTACTTGTCTATTTCCCTATGGGTAGTATGGCAAGGGGAATGACTACTTGATGCCAAGATTGTTGCAGAAGGTTTTGGTTTCTGCACTACTAAACTATGGCGCGTTTTTGGTCACAATAGTTATGGGAAACCCAAACCTTGGTACAATGTTGTCTAAGATGAAATGAAAAACCTGCTGGGATGTAGTCTTCTTCATGGGAATAGCCTCCACCCACTTTATAAAATAATCAGTGGCAGTGATGATGAAGCTATGCCCTCCAGAAGACTTAGGTGTGATAGGTCATATGATGTCTAGCCCCCATCATTGGAAAGGCCATGTGATCTACGTTGGATGCAACTTTGTAAGAAAAATGTATATGAGATTTGCATATCTTTGGCAAGTATCACAATTCTTGACTTTGGCTACGCAATCACGCTCCATGTCAGGCCAATAGTACCCTAGGCATCTTATTTTTGTAGCCATGACGCTAGGTGCTATGTGTTCACCACATAGTCCCTCGTGTACTTCATTAATAACCTTTTGTTCTTGCTCCTCATTTATGCATGCCAGCAATATCCCGTCATAGGAGCATTTTCACAAGCCATTATCTCCCATGAGCACATTCCTGAGAACACTTTCGAATCTCATCTCTCTATGTAGATGTCAATCCGTGTGATGGCTTGCCATGTTGTAGGTAGGATTTAATGTTGGCATACCACTCCTGGGTGCCCACAACACTAATATAGGGTACGTGTACCACCTGAGTGATAGGCTCTATAAACTCGGTAATTGAAGCTAGAAAACTTGTGAATAGGTGTGATGGCATATTTAATGCTAAGGTGGCCAAGGCATTTGCTACTATGTTTTCATTGCATGGCATGTGTTGAACGTCTATCATAAAAAATTGCCCGATCATCAACGAGTGAGGTCATAAGTTGTGTCGTTATAGCTTGAGCTTTAGTCAATGATTGTTTCACATAATGCAAATTGAATTCTACTATTATAGCTTTCCACCAAGCTATCCTACTACTTTCATAGAGATTGTTTGTGATAGCCCAGAGTACATTGCTCTTGCAAATGATGTTAACCTTGCTACGAAACAAATAGTACCTCCATTTCTTTAATGCAAAGACTGTTGGCACATTTTGGCCATTTAATACAGCAGGCTTTCTGAGGTTGTGAAGCTAATCATATAACTACCATCACCCTGATTTAAACATTGCCAATATTTTATTGGATGAAGACTTTTCAAAGGTGTTGGGTTGGTAGTTTGAAAGGTTTTTCTCTAATTGATTCACTAGAAAATATAGTTTTGTTTAAGATAAATGATCAATTGTTCAAAGTTCATGACAATCCTCTACCAGCTATTTTAGTGCCAAAGAAACATTCAATGGATCTACAAACATGTATTGATGTACAACTCAAGAAGTGGGTCTAGTTAACCTCCATAAGGTATGGGAAGGTAATGAATGTAAGGCAACTTGTAGAAACCAAATGATGCCTTGGAATTGAGAGTTATATTATTTGGCCTATGAAATTCCCTCGGAAATTTCATGAGGTTGATATACAACGTGTTGAGGCCATATTTAGGAAGATTTATTACAACATTTATAAATGATATCAACCAACAAGAACATTTGGAACAACTGCAATTGGTACTCAATGAGATTGTTTAAGTCATCAGAACGTTAACAGTGAATTCAAGGCTGATGTTTTGATGAACAAACTCATTGAACTATATGGAAAATGTTTGAAGGATGCAAGTGGTGGTATGTCTGGAAGTGACCCCTGTGAATATGAATCATGTGACAAATTATATTTCCCTGTATGAAAATTATGGTTTTGAAAGAATGAATAAATAAAAAATGATGATGGAACATCGTAAAAATGGTTCAATGAAGGAAAGCGGCAGATCAAAGGCCATCTTTTTGGATTACGCATGTGTGCTGGGACTCATCATCATCGTGTGCGTGGGAATTGGCCTCTGTCAAACTCAGAGAAAAAGCAAATACAGTAATGCTTCATTTCTCAAAAGTAGACTCAGACTCCCATGGTAGCACAAGCTTTAATCTCCTTCAATGCCATTTCAACATGCCAGTTCTCACTGGACGCTTCACACGTGAATTCGTTGGTTTGACCTTCCAATGGCTGTTTTAGAAGTGTTACAAACACAAATTATTTTAAAAAGTCATGGCCAAACGCTTCGCAATTATCAACCACAAGGTACCTTAAAGGATTTGCGTATGGCGAAACGGTGCAACTGATGTCATGTAGAGATGAGGCTCATGTAGGCACTGTGATCGCTGAGGACGAAAACCATTGACATTAGCATCGACTACATACAGAAATTCATGAGAAATCCCAAGGACTATGATGAATCCGAGTTGAACGAATCCATTTCTTCCACCAAAGGAGCTCTACATCACCTACGTAGTAGCAGAAGCCCCAAATTCCCCAGATTAAGCTTAAGAACGAGGCTCTGGTGGCCAATCCGGATGAAGATATCGTGGTCTATATGTGCAATGGGTCTATCCTGAGTCACAGTCTGGAGAAAAGCCTAGGGAACTCCAAGAGGGCCATGTCTGTGAAATGTAGAGTTATGAAAATGGTGACCCAGATATCTCTAGAAGGGCTGCCTTGTTGCCTCCGCTAACAAAGGATGTAAGGCCATTGATCTGTTTGGTAGTGCCACCAGTGTTATGCTTAGGGATGACATGAACAGAGCCCCTACTGTGAGATTTGCCTCTGCCAAACACGCCGCTGAACTCAAACTGTGCCTAGAGGATCCCCAGAATGTTGGGAAAGTTAACGTGATCTTCAATAGCACGAGCTAGTTCATGAGTCTGAGGAATATCCAGTGCTCGATTGTAGGCAAGAACCTATTCATGAGGTTCTGCTGTTCCACAGGGGATGCCATGGGCATGAACACGGTCTTCAAGGGCATGTAGGGGATCCTGGATTTTCTGCCATGGCACACCATCAAACACACCTACTGCATGTTAACATCAACAGCAACTTCCATATCAAACCTGGAGCACCTCATCATCATGGCTAGTGGCATCATTGACTGCACATTCACAACTACATCAAGGCTCTGGTTGCAGAATATGATATTTACTTTGATTAACTTTGGGTTTTTATATAAGTAATTTAATTGTTATTATGCTACTGCACGTTTGATAGCCCTTGTTTGTGTACCAAGTGAGTATTAGCATTAATTTAAAAATTTGCATATGCTAAGGAGTTATATTGGATAGCTATCTAATAGGACACTTGGCCACCATTACTTTTATTTCTATAGTTATAACTTTGTGTGGAAGTTATAACCTCCTAGCCTTAATACCATGATGTTTGTAACCATTACAAAGGCCACTTGGCAATTAAAAAGGCCACTTGTCAACTATAGAGTTTTTGTCTCCATGGTGACCACTTGGCGACTGAAGGGCCACTTGTCAATTGCATGGGACACTTGTCAACTACAACCTTTTTATCTCCATGGTGACCACTTGGCAATGAAATGAGGCCACTTGGCAACTGAATGAAGACACTTGGCAACTGAATAGGACACTTGTCACTCATAGCTTTTTTATCTCTATGGTGGTTATAACCACCCAAGATATTTTGTAACTTACCTACCTACCTTTTGAACCTTATAAAAAGGCTTTAGGGGTAAGAAGAGGAGATCACATTTTTGAAGAAGACACTTGATACATCACACTTTGGAAGGCTACTAGCTAGCACTTGGGCTCTCACTTGGAGACACACTTTGGGTCTTGGGAGAAGAGCATTTGTAAAGAAGAAAGTGTTAAAGGTTTCTTGTAAGATGACTTGCTAAAGAAAAGATTTTAGCCTCTTTGTCATAGTCCTGTGAGTTATGCTTATTGTTTTTTATTTTGTTTAAATTTTTTAGCTAGTGTTTTAGATAGTATCATCCTTGGTAAGTAATTTTTGAATTTTTAGATTGCTCTTATTGTTCTTGTTGCCTGATAGAAATTTCTATTAAAATTGTTCCATAGAAGCGCTTGTGTTTAAAAGCCTTAAGAGCATTTTAGTAGTAAATTTTATTATTGTACAATGTATAAGAACTTCTATTGAGATTGTTGTTAGAGAGCCTATGCTTGTAGTCATGTCGTTGAACGATTCAATAGTCAAGAGGGTTCAGAAAATCTTTGGTGTTTTGATAGGACCAGAATAGCTTCTTTTAATCTTTAAAGTGAATCTCCATGATATTTCAATCAAAAATTGTCAAGTCTTTTGAAGGCTCTATTGAATGCAATTGTTCATGTCCATTATCTAGCCAAAATGGAGTCTCATACGTGGTAGTTTACGCAGCAATTTTTTGGTAGCATAGTAGAATTTTCTTGAAGAAATTGCTTATTTGAGCCTTGGAAGTTTGAACAATTGGTAGTTATTGAATTTGGGATAGCTTTATTGCGAAGTGTTTACTCGTGTCATTTTGCCTTGTTTAAATATTTGAGGTCCATTCAAATTTACTTTCTTTTCTGTATATTTCCATTGAATCTTGCTCTATTTCTAGTTTTCTTGTGGAACTATCTCTTTCTTTGGGGAAAATTAGAGGTAGATTCGCAGAGTTGTGCTCAAATGTTTTTGCAAAATTTTATTTGTTACAAGTAGGTATTATAAGGACTGCGTAGACTAGGCAATTGAACAAAATAGGAACTCTCAACAACTCACAGTACGTGGCAAAGTTGGCTAAATCTCTTTAAGACAAGTCATCTATAGTTTACACATAATGCAATCATTTCATTTTTCACAACCGCATGCTGCAACAGCACACACACATACTCACATTAACTACTAAGTTTATTTGGAGGTATCTGGGCCTTGGTGTTCCAGAGACTAGGAGGCACCTAAATCTTGTTCGAGGACACTCATTGGTGGTTGCGTCCCAAATGGTCGCAAACAGGCATATGGGAGGGCTTTACAAGCATCAGGAAAATTTGTAAAAGAGGTGAGAGTGAGAATTATGAGTGTAAGGAACAAGGTAAAGAAGCTCAAGGGGGAAGGTAGGATATGCACTTCAAAGTGGCTAAGCGAGTTAGGATGACCACCTTGGAATGATGTAATGTCCTACCTCTGTGGTGAAATGCACCTATGATCGATGCCCCTTTGATACATATCCTACAAACACAACATAGAGAAAACTAGAAGAAAAAACTATAATGTAAAATGAAGGAAAAGGTGTCTCTTACTTTGAACATTGTTGGAACAACAGATGTTGTTTTTAAGCCATTTGACATCCAAACTAGAAAGGCCGGCAATAGTTCTGGTAGCGTCTGCATGGAGAGGTCGGCATCGAGGCAGCTAGGACTTACGGTGATGCGAGTGCTCAAGAATCCCCATGCAAGGCAAAAATTATGTAGTTCAGCTATGAGATAGGCTACCCAAAAGCTGAATGTATTTTGGGCACGGGTGATATCGAGGGTTGGAGGATAGCAACATTGTAGGTGGGCCACAATACTACTAGAACTCCAATAGTAGACACTGACTACGAAAGCTACTACCAGGGCAAAGCGCCATGGTAACAGTAGCTCCAGAAGGTTAGCAAGATATCATAAGACATCTTTGGAAGATTAGCAAGATTCTAGGGGTAGTGGCATTACACATATTCCTGAGGATGTTTTCTTAGCATCGTGAACTACATTCAAGAACTGCAATGCCCCACCCTGTGTTGGTGATGTGCACGCTTGCTTGCTTGATGGGTCACGGATGCATGTTGGGGACATGCTGTGAACCTAGTTTAAAATCATCATAGACCATTTGATGTGCTAGTTTAAGGTCTTAGTAGATCATGATGCACTATTTAAGGTCCTAGCAGACCATTGTGCTAGCTTATCATCATAGCAGATGATGGTAGTACTAGTTTAAGGTCACAGCAAACTGCTGTGCTATTTTATCGTCATAGTAGACAATGGATAGGCTAGTTTAAAGTCATAGCGGACCGTCTATGCTTGTTTAACATCATAGTAAATGTACTTTGCCAGTTTTATGTCATGGAAAATAGTTTTTACTAGTTTATAGTCATAGAAAACTGCCTTTGCTAGTTTTATGTCATAGTGGACGAGTTGTGCCAATTTTACGTCATAGCAGACGATTGCTTACCTTTGCCAGTTTCATGTTGTAGTGAATGTTTGTTTGCCAATTTTATGTTGTAGCGGATGATTGCTCACCTTTCTCTTACTTTAGATGTAGTATGGCTTGAGGTATGAATGATTTACAGGGTTCGCGAACTCGTTACCATCCATGTCTGCTAGCTTGAAGGCCCCATTCCCATAGGCTTTTCTGATCATGAATGGACCTTCCCAGTTTGCTGTGAATTTGTTCACATGTTCACAAATAGCCTTGAGAACGACGTCTCCCTTCTTTACCAGTTGCTGATGTTGGTTTGCATAATGCTTTTGTCATTGCTTGTTCTGATATTGCTCTATGTGACCAAGTGTCTATGCATGCTCCTCCTCTATGGAGTCGAGGTCAATGATCCTTGACTCATTATTCTGGTCTTCGCTCATGATGTTCGATAGGATCATTCGAAGTGATGGTACCTACAACTCAAGAGGTAACACCACTTTAGATCTATAAACAAGACTATAAGGTGTCTTACCTGTCGCAGTCCTACACATCGTCCTGTAAGTCCAAAGCACATACAGGATTTGCTCATGCCATTGTCTCTTGCTCTTGTTAAGAATTTTCTTGAGCAAGATGATGATGGATTATTCATAGCTTCTACTTGTCTATTTTCCTATGGGTAGTATGGCAAGGGGAATGACTACCTGATGCCAAGATTGTTGCAGAAGGTTTTGGTTTCTGCACTACTAAACTATGGCGCATTTTCGGTCACAATAATTATGGGAAACCCAAACCTTGTCACAATGTTGTCTAAGATGAAATGAAAAACCTGCTGGGATGTAGTCTTCTTCAGGGGAATAGCCTCCACCCACTTTATAAAATAATCAGTGGCAGTGATGATGAAGCTATGCCCTCCAGAAGACTTAGGTGTGATAGGTCATATGATGTCTAGCCCCCATCATTGGAAAGGCCATGTGATCTACGTTGGATGCAACTTTGTAAGAAAAATGTATATGAGATTTGCATATCTTTGGCAAGTATCACAATTCTTGACTTTGGCTACGCAATCACGCTCCATGTCAGGCCAATAGTACCCTAGGCATCTTATTTTTGTAGCCATGACGCTAGGTGCTATGTGTTCACCACATAGTCCCTCGTGTACTTCATTAATGACCTTTTATGCTTGCTCCTCATTTACGCATGCTAGCAATATCCTGTCATAGGAGCATTTTCACAAGGCATTATTTCCCATGAGCACATATTGCTGAGAACACTTTCGAATCTCATCTCTCTGGGTAGATGTCAATCCGTGTGATGGCTTGCCATGTTGTAGGTAGACTTTAATGTTGGCATACCACTCCTGGGTGCCCACAACGCTAATAGAGGGTACGTGTACCACCTGAGTGATAAGCTCTGTACACTCGGTAAATGAAGCTAGAAAACTTGTGAATAGGTGTGGTGGCACGTTTAATGCTAGGGTGGCCAAGGCATTTGCTACTATGTTTTCATTGTGTGGCATGTGTTGAACGTCTATCATCGCAAATTGTTTAAGCAAAATTTTTGCTAGGTCGTAGTAGGGTTGCAGGTGTGTAGCTTTGCAGGCATAGTCCCCAGTGATTTGATTCACAACAAGTTGTGAATCCCTGTGAATCGTCAGGTGTTGGATGCCTAATAATTAGGCTGCTAAGAGGCCCCTGAGTAACCATTCGTACTCTACCACATTGTTTGTACAAAGGAACATGAAACAATAAGCAAAAGGTTGCATTTCCCTAGAGGGGAATGTAATGATGGTAGCTGCGCTACCTCCTCGCATGGTCGAGGCACCGTCAAAATGAAAAGTAGCTTCAAGATGTGACAGGACAGTGTTGATAGTGCTAACATGCTCGTTAGGGAATTCAAGATCTATGATTGCCCGATAATCAATGAGTGAGGTCGTAAGTTGTGTCATTATAGCTTGATCTTTAGTCAATGATTATTTCACATAATGAAAATTGAATTTTACTATTATAGCTTTCCACCAAGCTATCCTACTACTTTCATAGAGATTGTTTGTGATAGCCCAGAGTACATTGCTCTTGCAAACGATGTTAACCTTGCTACAAAAAAAATACTACCTCCATTTCTTTAATGCAAAGACTGTTGGCACATTTTGGCCATTTAATAGAGCAGGCTTTGTGAGGTTATGAAGCTAATCATATAACTAACGTCACCCTAATTTAAACATTGCCAATATTTTATTGGATGAAGACTTTTCAGAGGTGTTGGGTTGGTAGTTTGAAAGGTTTTTCTCTAATTGATTCACTAGAAAATACAGTTTTGTTTAAGACAAATGATCAATTGTTCAAAGTTCATGACAATCCTCTACCAGCTATTTTAGTGCCAAAGAAGCATTCAATGGATCTACAAACATGTATTGATGTACAAGTCAAGAAGTGGGTTTAGTTAACCTCCATAAGGTATGGGAAGGTAATGAATGTAAGGCAACTTGTAGAAACCAAATGATGCCTTGGAATTAAGAGTTATATTGTTTGGCCTATGCAATGCCCTCGAAAATTTCATGAGGTTGATATACAACGTGTTGAGGCCATATTTAGGAAGATTTATCACAACATTTGTAAATGATATCAACCAACAAGAACATTTGGAACAACTGCAATTGGTACTTAATGAGATTTTTTAAGTAATCAGAACGTTAACAGTGAATTCAAGGCTGATGTTTTGATGAACAATAAACTCATTAAACTATATGGAAAATGTTTGAAGGATGCAAGTGGTGGTATGTTTGGAAGTGGCCCCTGTGAATATGAATCATGTGACAAATTATATTTCCCTATATGAAAATTATGGTTTTGAAAGAACGAATAAATAAAAAATGATGATGGAACATCGCAAAAATGGTTCAATGAAGGAAATTGGTGGATCAAAGGCCATCTTTTTGGATTACGCATGTGTGCTAGGACTCATCATCATCATGTGCGCAGGATTTTGGCTCTGTCAAACTTAGAGAAAATGCAAAGATAGTAATGCTTCATTTCTCAAAAGTAGACTCAGACTCCCATGGTAGCACAAGCTTTAATCTCCTTCAATGCCATTTCGACATGCCAGTTCTCACTGGACGCTTCATGCATAAATTTGTTGGTTCGACCTTCCAATGGCCATTTCGAAAGTGTTACAATATTATTTTAAAAATTCATGGCCAAATGCTTCGCAATTGTCAACCACAAGGTACCTTAAATATTTGCGTATGGCAAAACGGTGCCACCAATGTCATGTAGAGATGAGCCTCATGCCAGGACTACGATCGCTGAGGACGAAAACCATTTACATTAGCATCGACTACATACAGAAATTCATGAGCAAGCCCAAGGACTATTATGAATCCAAGCTGAACGAATCCATTTCTTCCACCAAAGGGACCTCTGCATTGCCTACGCAGCAGCAGAAGCCCCAAATTCCCCAGATTGAGCTTAAGAACGAGGCTCTGATGACCAATCCGGATGAAGATATCATGGTCTCTATGTGCAACAGGTCTGTCTTGAGTCACAGCCTGGAGAAGAGCCTGGGGAACTACAAGAGGGCCACGTCTATGAAACGTAGAGTTGTGAAAATGGTGACCCAGATATCTCTGGAAGGGCTGCCTTGTTGCCTCTGCTAACAGAGGATGTAAGGCCATTCATCTGTCTGGTAGTGCCACCAGTGTTGTGCTCAAGGACGACATGAACAGAGCCCCTGCTGTGAGATTTTCCACTGCCAAACGCGCCGCTGAACTCAAACTATGCCTAGAGGATCCCCAGAATGCTAAGAAAGTTGTTGTGATCTTCAATAGCACGGGCCAGTTCGTGAGGCTGAGGAATACCTAGTGCTCAATTGTAGGTAGGAACCTATTCATGAGGTTTTTCTGTTCCACAAGGGATGCCATGGGCATGAACATGATCTTCAAGGGCATGCAGGTGGTCCTAGATTTTTTGCCATGGCACACCATCAAACATACCATCAGACACACCAACTGCACGTTAACATCAACAGCAACTTCCATATCAAACCTGGAGCACCTCATCGTCATGGCTAGTGGCATCATTGACTGCACATTCACAACTACATCAAGGCTCTGGTTGCAGAATATGATATTTACTTTGATTAACTTTGGATTTTTATATAAGTAATTTAGTTGTTATTATGCTACTGCACGTTTGATAGCCCTTGGTTGTGTACCAAGTGAGTATTAGTATTAATTTAAAAATTTGCATATGCTAAGGAGTTATATTGGATAGCTATCTAATAGGACACTTGGCCACCATAGCTTTTATTTCTATAGTTATAACTTTGTGTGGAAGTTATAACCTCCTAGCCTTAATCCCATGATGTTTGTAACCATTACAAAGGCCACTTGGCAATTAAAAAGGCCACTTGTCAACTATAGATTTTTTGTCTCCATGGTGACCACTTGGCGACTGAAGGGCCACTTGTCAAATGCATGGGACACTTGTCAACTACAACCTTTTTATCTCCATGGTTACCACTTGGCAATGAAATGAGGCCACTTGGCAACTAAATGAAGACACTTGGCAACTGAATAGGACACTTGTCACCCGTAGCTTTTTTATCTCTATGGTGGTTATAACCACCCAAGATATTTTGTAACTTACCTACCTACCTTTTGAACCTTATAAAAAGGCTTCAGGGGTAAGAAGAGGAGATCACATTTTTGAAGAAGACACTTGATACATCACACTTTGGAAGGCTACTAGCTAGCACTTGGGCTCTCACTTGGAGACACACTTTAGATCTTGGGAGAAGAGCATTTGTAAAGAAGAAAGTGTGAAAGGTTGCTTGTAAGATGACTTGCTAAAGAAAAGATTTCAGCCTCTTTGTCATAGTCCTGTGAGTTATTCTTATTATTTTTTATTTTGTTTAAATTGTTTAGCTAGTGGTTTAGATAGTATCATCCTTGGTAAGTAATTTTGGGATTTTTAGATTGCTCTTATTGTTCTTGTTGTCCGATAGAAATTTTTGTTAAAATTTTTCCATAGAAGCGCTTGTGTTTAAAAGCCTTAAAAGCATTTTAGTAGTAAATTTTATTATTTTGCAACGTATAAGAACTACTATTGAGATTGTTGTAAGAGAGCCTGTGCTTGTAGTCATGCCGTTGAACAATTCAATAGTCAAGAGGGTTCAGAAAATCTTTGGTGTGTTGATAGGACCAGAATAGCTTCTTTTAATCTTTAAAGTGAATCTCCATGGTATTTCAATCAAAAACTGTGAAGTCTTTTGAAGGCTCTATTGAATGCAATTGTTGATGTCCATTATCTAGCCAAAATGGAGTCTCATACGTGGTAGTTTATGGAGCAATTTTTTGGTAGCATAGTAGGATTGTCTTGAAGAAATTGCTTATTTGAGCTTTGGAAGTTTGAACAATTGGTAGTTATTGAGTTTGGGATAGCTTTATTGCGAAGTGTTTACTCGTGTCATTTTACCTTGTTTAAATATTTTAGGTCCATATAAATTTACTTTCTTTTCTATCTATTTCCATTGAATCTTGCTCTATTTCTAGTTTTCTTGTGGAACTATCTCTTTCTCTGTGGAAAATTAGAGGTAGATTTACAGAGTTGTGCTTAAATGTTTTTGCAAAATTTTATTTGTTACAAGTAGGTATTATAAGGACTGCATAGACTAGGAAATTGAACAAAATAGAAACTCTCAACAACTCATAGTACTTGGCAAAGTTGGCTGAATCTCTTTAAGACAAGTCATCTATAGTTTACACACAACGCAATCATTTCACATTTCACAACCGCACCCTGCAATAGCACACACACATACTCACATTAAGTACTGAGTCTATTTGGAGGTATCTGGGCCTTGGTGTTTCCAGAGACCAGCAGGCACCTAAATCCTGTTCGAGGACACTCGTTGGCGGTCATGTCCCAAACGGTCGCCAACAGTTCTTTTGGAACTAGAAGAAGGGCTGAAAGTTTAGCCTCTAAGTTCATAAGCCTTATAATTTTAGCACATCAACAATTATTTGTTACTATAAAGGCTTGAGAAATTAGATACTATTTTCAGTTCATGACCAAGAAGATTGATAGTTTGGAAAATTTCAAAGTTTCAAAAGATATTCTTGATTTTAAGACTGATTCTTCATTAGTAGAAGAACAAAAGAAAGATTTTGAATTGGGAACAAGTAGTGGAGTGAAAACTAAAAGATCAAGAAGATCACCCATTATATCTGGTTTATCAATTTATAAGAGAAGATCTAGAAAGTTTAAGAGTTCAACTATCCAAAGGAATAGGATGGCAAATCCTTGGCAAGGAGTTACACCATTAGGATTTCAAAATTACAATGATATTCCTAAGGTAGTTTACAAATATTTGCCTGAGCCTTTTATTCCTGGGAAAGCTTATTTAGCTGAAGAATATATTCACATGTTTGAGTTAGCTTTAGCTCATGCAAATATTCAACATCAAGATCAAGCTTGTAGGTTGTTTGTATCAAATCTGAAGGATATGGCTAAGATTTGGTATTCAAACTTACCAAGTAATAGTATTACAAGTTGGGATGACATGAAGAATCTTTTCTTAGCCCAGTTTGGTAATCAATTAGATCAACAACAACTATACTGTGGGCTAATACAAGCTAAGAAAGGAGTTAAAAAGTCAATTAAAGACTTTAACATCAAGTTTCAACGAATTTGTGGACTCGTTCAAAGACCATATAGAACATCTGATGAGATGCGGTTTACACTAGGCCGCGATATCGCGTACGCGATATCGTGACCGACGCGATATCGTGTCTTCTCCTGCGATATCGCGTACGCGATATCG
>MNCI01033529.1:772731-854512 GCA_015680685.1 Gnetum montanum | reverse complement strand
TATACTCATCCCGATGAGTATGTGCCAGATTTTACCTTTGTTTTCCATCAAGATGAGCAACTGCGGTGGAGAGACATGCAAGGTAACATTGTGTTACCCCCAGATCGCTCTGCTTCCAACATGCTTTTCCGTGCCTTGGTACGGTATGGCATGCAAGAGCTGATTACTGAATACATTGCAGATGATTACACTCTGAGGGATTATCGTCCACAAAAGCCCAACGTATTCGGGATGCAATACAGGAGAGCCAACATTCACTTCTGAAGGGCAAGGTTTCCCACGTCATTAGTGAAATAGGAGGCGAGGAACCCCCCACAACGGGTTTCTTAGAAAATGATGTTCCTCCTTCTCACTCTGGTGAAGAGGTTAGGCATCAGGGCCTTAGATCAACAATACATATTCCAGGCTCTGATCCTCGTGAGCACCAGCTGTTCACGGCAGGAACAATCACTCGCACTAATGACGGACTCGTTGATCGTCGCAACGGTCGGTACCGAAGCAGCCGAAGAGAAGGTAAGAAACATCACCATGGTGATGGATCTCCTTCTTCTTCCCCTTCATCACATCATTCACCCTCTCCTTCCACATCTGGGCACAGCCACCATGAGCATAACGCGGAAAGTAAAGGTAGAAGAGATGAAATGCCTCGACAGGAAGGTCGAGAGGAGTTAGGACAAGGGCAAGGACGTAGGGAGAATAGGGAACCACAACGTAGACATCACAGACGTCATGAAAGAGATGATCATGACGAACCCCTATTCGCAACCCGAAGTATGCTTGACATTAGAGAGGCAGTTAGGATTCCCACAAGGCATTTGAAAGACAGTAGGATCAAGCGTTTGGATATAAATAATATCCCACGTTTTGAAGGGGGATACAACGCTGATCCTCAACATCATTTACAGGCATTCCACGACGCCTGTGCCTTGCAGAACATAGACAATGAGTGGCAGAAACTCAAGTTGTTCCCAAGGACACTCACTAAAGAAGCAGAAAGCTGGTACCGGTCCTTAGAACCGGAAACCATCAGGAGGTGGAGTACGATGCTCGAATTGTTCAACAACAAATATCAAACGTACTCCAGAGTGTCTAACTTGCGTAAGCAGATCCAAGGCTGGAAACAAGGAGCTCATGAATCCTTGGATGCTGCCATGGCCCGTTACTACACATTGCTACATCGTTGCCCGGGCCATGGGTACGCTAAGCGGGATCAACTTCGCCACCTCGTGGATGGGCTACGAAATGAAACGAGAAGAACTCTTGGGACTTACGCCCAAGGGAGACTCTCCCAACTAAGAGCCCATGAAGTTGAAGTATTGTTGGAACAAGTAGCGCAAGAAGAGGGTGAGCTACGGAAAAGAGAAAGTGCGGAGGAATACAACCGTGATCCCTCCCTTCGTAAGAAGGGAGTGAAATTCTGTGATGAGGAGGATGAGTCACCACTCGAAGAGTTGGTGAACAGGAAAACTGTGCCGATCCAAAAGTTAACAACGGAGGTATCGGCTAAGGTAGACCAAATGTGGGATTCCTTAGACTCACGAATAGAAACAGTCCTGAAAATTGTAGAAGAGTCTAAGGATGAGCAAAGTAGTGATAAAAGCAAAGACAAGCGGAGAAACTTTAACCCTGCACATAACAAGGGTAAGGGAAAAATCTCTAACTCCGATGAGGCTGAAAATTCTGATTCAGACAATGACGGTGGATGTGAGGTCTGCTATTATGACCATCCTAAGGGATGTTGTCCAATTATCTCACATCTGCAGGAGTCTGGGGTGTATGCATTAAATCCAAGACTTAATCAACGGCAAACACCCAGAAGGTTACCTTATCCACAAGGTAACCCGAGGCAGTTCCACCAACCCTTGACGTATTATCCAAGTGGAACACCTCCGCAGCCCATCGAGCAACATCAGCAGTGGCAATACCCACAGTCATGGGGGATGCCACAGCCAACACATCGATACCCTTACCGGCAGCCTGATCCTTATGGTTATTATGTGCAGCAGCCAGTTTCTCCAGGTGACGCTATGAGTCACACTCCACGCCGTCACTACTACGCTCGGGAGTACTTCAGAAGGACTCCTTCTCCTCCGGGAGACATTCCACATTCTGTCCATCCTCTAACTCCACCCGCACCTTTTCCTCAAGTAGTTCCCATAACACCTCCTGCTCCAACAATGCAAGGGGAATTACCTACCCAACCGCAGCAACGTCACGCCGCGAGATCTGTAAATATTCAGAGTGTAAATATCCAACCGGACACTAGTTCTGGCGATAACTGTACAAAAAGGAGACCCTTTTTCAGAACTAGGAGCCCGGATAGGCTCTCGCAACAACAAGCGGACGGGTATATGTATAGGCCTCTAACTACTAACACTTCGGAGCACCCTTCAGTCCAAGGGAATGTAACGCATACGGTTATGCTAACACATACCGTAACTGACTGGATCAAGGTAGGCCACCTTCCCAGGAAACTAACTGACCCTGGGAGTCCCTTTATTCATTTGCAGATCGCTGGGAATGCGCCACATCGAGCTCTTCTTGACTCAGGTTCCGGAGTCAACTTAATTTCGCGAAAGATGTATCACGCCTGGAACCTGCCCCAACTTAAGAAGAGCAACATTCAACTGGAGCTGGCAGACCAGTCCATTGCCATCCCATTGGGTTTGGTGGAGGACGTTATCACCACTGTGTGTGGTTGGTCCTACCCAGCAGACTTCCTAGTGATCGATGTTAACAACAACGAAGGGGACTTCCCAATTATAATGGGAAGGGCATGGCTAAGCACAGTAGATGCATGCCTTAGGATCCGTGATCTTTCCTTGGAAATCTCCAAGATAAACATATGTGGAAAGATCGAGAAGAGGATAGTTCCATGCATCACATACAGTGATTCATCGGGTGATGACACGGAGGAAATGTCTCCATGTCACAGGTGTGCCCAGGAAACTCTGCAACAAAGATGCCTGTATGTAGCAACCACACAAGAAGTAGTAGACACCCCGTGGTTGACAGCTTCTCATAAGGGCAAACAAATATGCATGGAACGAACTGAGGAAACTCATGCCAACAACCGTGGCATAGATACACTGGAACGTGAGCGTCGCCAACTTCCAACCCTGAATTTAAGATCATCAATTTGGAGAAGTTGGGCACTGCTTAGAAATTCAAATAGGCGCTCACTACTTCGGATCTCTCCCTCACAACTCAGTCATGGGGGAGATGGCCACCTATGCTAATCATATGGGGCCCTCAGTTCTTTTTCAGTTTTTGTTTTACACATTTTTGTTTTACAACGTTTTTGTTTTTCACATTTTTGTTTTACAATTTCTTTAACTTTTCTAATTTTTGTTTTACAAATTTCTTTAACTTTTCTTGTTTTTGTTTTACAACATCGTTATATTTTTCTATCTTTTTGTGTGTGTGTGTGTGTGTGTCTTCCATCATGTAAATTCGTCACCCAATAAGTGTTCGGGCCGATGGGATGAACTGTTTTTCATTAATTGCTAATGTTTGGTTTTTACCTTTAAGTTACATTGTTGATACTAAGGTATGTTCTTTTGATATGGCAGGCAATGAGATCACTTCATCCATCCATCCATCAAGTCTATGGTTTCCCTTGGCTTGGAAATGTACAGTTCCCTTCCAATAAGAACTTTAACGAACCAGTGACTGGGCATTTCTCAAACTAAGGAAGGACTCAAGGATTTGAAAAGGGTGTGACTTCAAGGGAACTTGGTGCTCTTGTGTTGGTCATTCACTTGGGTGCTTGGATGTTTTCTTCTTGGGTTTTCTTACCGTTCCGATGTAACCCAATAATCGGAAGCTGAGACAATAAAAATAAAGAAGTCTTTGCATGGTGTGGTCCCCACGCATAAAAACACAAAACAAAAAAAAAAAAAAAAAAAATGGAAAAACAGAAAAAAGAGAAGAAGAAAAAGCTAAAAAGCTAAAAGTGAGGATTCAAAGCACACCCCTTAGACGAAATAAATTTGGGCTACAAGCACTGGTTATGGAACCAAAGTGTTCCCTCTAACTAAGGCCCTTCTCGCTTCCCATTCTCTCTGTTGTTTCGTCGGAATGGTGGTGGCTTCTCGAAGTTGCATCCTTGTTACCCAAGTGGATGATTTAACCAACTGCATTGATGCGAAGTCACTGGAAGTGGTTGGTTTGAGGCCAGAGTTGGAATGAGATTCGCCAAGTCACATTAATCATGAAACACACAAGGGGCTGTACACCACCTTGTTCTTGGGATTCCATTCCACTTCTCTTCTTCCCATCCTTCTCTCCATTGTTCACCTCATTGCCGGTTGTATCATTGTATATACTTTGGTTGATGCTTTGTTTTCTTTTTGGTAAATTCTTACGGTTAAGACTTTAACTCTTGTTCCCAAAGGACATTCCCCGAGCCTACGGACTCTTTGAATGTGGGATTGTCAGGGCATTAAGGGCATGAGCCCGCTTTGGGGAGGACCCACTGACATTCCTATTTGGAACACTAGTTAACTTCTTTTCCTTAACGTTTTGCAATTAATTAGCATTTTTGTTCATTTCCATCATGACATCCTTTCTATCGATGCCATAGTTGTTCCTTTTTACCTATCCTTCCTATTCCTTCTCTCTCTCCATTCTAACGCTACCGGAGGTTCGCGATTAGTCATGGGGGTACGGGGCCTGATTTTTTATCCTAAGCCCCAAATTACGGATTTTTTCGTTTTTCTTCCTAACCCCTATACCTTCGGTAGTCATCATCTACATTTTCCCAGATCCATATTAGCCATACCACAACTTAGCCAAGGAACCTAAACCGAAGCAAGGTATGATTTACTTAATGATTCAATTACCCTTGCTAATATATGATTGTGTTGTGGGTGCAGATGGCCATCATACAACAACGGAATGGATCTGGAGCAAACACTTGGAGTGGAGCAGCATTGAAGCCGCTATGCAAGGAGCAGAATTGATAATGCACTTACGGATGGACAACGGAAGGCGCAATCTAGGCGTTGGCAGCAACAAGACTCTTCTCTCTTCTTCTCTTCTATTCTCTCTCCTCTTTTCTCTCAGCTGCCAACTGTGGCCTGATGTCATTGTAATAAGGTGTTCACCCTTGTTGTCATGAACACCAGTTTTGTCAAGTCTTGTAATAAAGACCGTTCACATGTCATCCCATTAGTTCCATTTCCCCTAATAATCCCATACCTACCTGATATCATTGTAAGGAACTCGAGGACGAGTTTTCATTCAGTCATGGGGGTATGATGAGACGCGACATGCACTGGGCCGCGATATCGCGTCCCATGCGATATCGCGTACGTGATATCGCGTCTTCCCCTGCGATATCGGGTACGCAATATCGCGGTCCGTCGCCACATCTATAAATAAGAGGTGGCACTCCCTTCATTTCCCAATCCTGGCTAGTGGTAGCGAAGCTCTGGCAGATTGATCACTCCAGAGTTAGAATTTTTCCCATGTGCCCGCAGTAGGAGTCCTAGAGTGAACGGCTCTTTATTCGAGCAGCTTGTAACCTGAACCCAAGTTGTGTACGGCAATAAAGACGAACTTGATTGGATAAACCTTGCAGCACGTGGTTTCATTTATTGCTTTCATTTACTGCTTTCCTAGTGCGTTCAAGTACGACTTGATTACGAGCGTCTACGGACGTGTACGGCTAGTCAAGGAATCGGCTGCTTGACGCAATGCATGAGTACGACTCAATTACGAGCATTGGCTGCTTGGTAACCCAGTAGCGTATTCCAGGATTCTGCGCTTGGTAACTCCCGGGTCTAATGTGTACGGCTAGTTGAGGAATCGGCTGCTCATTGCTAGGCTAGATCGTGTGATAAGTACGACTTAGTTACGAGCACCCACGGGTGTGTACGGCTGGCTAAGGAATCGGCTGCTTATCACACGTAGGCTAAATAGGTGCCTCAGTACGACCACTTCGAGCACTTGCGTTACGTGTGGCGATCCCAGTAACGATTAGCGTTTGGTAAGCTGCAGTTGCATAGTTCAGGGTGTGTCCGGCAAGTGGGAACGGATGCTGACGCTAGTTAATTTAGACTTAGATCTTAGTTAGAGTTAGTTTAGTTTTCTCAACCCTTTCTCCTGGTAGCATAGAAGATAAGCCGAAAATACCAAAAAAATCACATACCTCAGACTTGCTTAACCATACACCGTGACACATACAAGCAAGCCTGGGAAGACAACGAACGATTAACCCCAAGTGTTTCTTGTGGCGTTAAGGCATTTAGTCTGCGGAGTTCGACCGGATCGCGCGTGTACACTTGTATTCGTATGGTGGAGTGTAGGGGTACGTCGCCACTCATCACCATCAGAGGAAATTCTTAAAGAAACTTATGTTAAGGTTGTCAACCCCGACATTTCGATTTGGTTCAGGAGAACTTCAAACTTAACTACACTAAATGACTACTTTAGTGAAGCTATACAGTTAGAAAAACAATTGAATCCTGAAGAAAATATTGCAATTCAAAAAAGAGAAGAAAGAGTTATGATTCCTATGCAAGATTTTTCTCAATTTAAAGCTTTACCAGGTCCATCTCATGTTAAGATAAAGCAAGAACATAAAAGAGTAGAATCTGGAAAAGGACAATTAATGAGAGATATGTCTAACAAAATAGTGAAGCTTGAAAAAGCTTTCGCAAGAGTTAATATCAAGGAAGAAAGGAGAAATAGAAAGCATAAACATCAAGACACTAAGTTAGCAGAAGATGAGGATGAAAGTGACCTTATTATGTCCAACTTTCTTGATATTGAATCTGATAATGAGTTATCTAGTGTTCATTATGCAAGTAAATCTTCTAGCAATGGATCTAGCGATACTTCTTCTCTATCAAGTTATGAAGAAGATATGTCATCAGATGAGGAATGTAATAACAATAAGGAAAATGGATATAATCTCTGATCAAAGGAAAGATCAACTACTTCTAGATCCCCAAATGTTATTACTAATCCATCTACTAAGAGAAAAGCTTTTGAGCCAAATATAAGAGATAAGAATAAAGGTAAAGACAATCAAGTAGAGAAAAGCACTCCAAATCAGTTTTTTAATAAATGGATAGAGAAACCAAGCTTTATTGGTGATGGAGAGTATGATTTGATTAAAGACCTTAAACATGTCAAGGCCAATATTAGCTTTTATCAGTTGCTTCAAATAAGAGATCAAAAAAGAAAGACTTTAGAGTTCATTAAAAGTAAAAGGAGAGTTAGAGAATTAGAGTACTCAAGGAATGATGTTTGAAATCATATTATGTATTAAGCATGTGCAAGAAAGTTAGGCACATGATAGCTTATTAAAATTAACCCATAGCCTGAATGAAACCTACATAACCTATGCTCAAGATGGGTGGTTGATCAACCAACATCAGCGTAACTTAGACTTGCAAGATGAGCATGACTTAGCCGCCTTTGTAGCATGAGCATGAGTGAGTCTCCATCATAGCGTGAGCGTGAGTCAGCTGCCATTCTGCAGCGTGAGTTAGCCACCATTTCCCAACGTGAGTCAGCCATAATTTTGCAGCGTGAGTCAACCGCCATTTCGTAGAGTGAGTCAGCCGCAATTTCCGTCGTAGCGTGAGTTTTCTAGTTTGGGTAAAGTATCATTGTAGTTCGATGGAAAATCTGAGCACTCGTTAGATGACTGTAAACTAAAACCTCATTGTATGAACCCTGATAAAGGGCTTTGATAAATATAAGGTTTGAATGTGCCACTTAATATATTTCATGAATGAGACTAAGAAGTACGTGATAGGTAACCGGCTGCCTGAATGACTGACTACGGGGTCATCGTTCCTACTCTATTGAATACTGCCACACCCATTACGAAAATATTTATCTACGTCTCCTGGACATTCACGTTCAACGTTTGAGACCAATCATCAAGAATAGTGAATTCTTATTATCCTAGCTTTTCTCTTATGGGGGTCGGTTCATTGTATTTTTAGTTCGTAGTCCCCTCATTTGGCTCAGTTTCACGGAAGTGTGACATGCTGTTTCACAGAAACGTGACATGCTGTTTCACAGAAACATAGCTCTTTACTTTAATTGACAATGTAAAAAGAAATCAAAGAAATCCAATTTCACTATTCGTGGTCGAGCACCTCCAGAATCTAAGATAATGTGGACTAACTGTTATTTACCCATGGTTGTAATATAGACTATTAATTATAAATTTTGTGAACGTTATCATTCTAACGAATTTCCATGTTCCCATTAAGGATTAAATGCACCAAATGAATACTGGAGTTATTTATTTTATTATTATTTCTCTCGCTAGTTATCTCTTGGATATTTATGTTTTGTTGATGGTTACATTCATTTGTGTGTGATATAAATTTTAATTTACCTACCTAGGATTTTGTTTTTGTGTAGAGACGTGTTGATTATGAGGTTAGCCTGAGTGGAGTGGGACTCAATGATGTAGATGAGTTTGGGGACCAAGCTCCTCTTAGCGCTGATGTTTAATTTAACTTGTCATTGTTGTTAGCTTAGTTATGTTTTTTTTTTGTTGTTGTTGAAAATTTGTAGATTGTATGAAAGCGAATGTGTGATACAATGTAAACATTTGAAATTATTCATTTATACCTTGATATATTTTTTTGTTTTTATGTTATTCGATTTTTTTTTATTTTAAGTTTTTGTCCAAACTTTGGATAGACACAAGTGTAAACACAAATGATTTATATATATATATATATATATATTTGATTCAATTTTGTAATTAATTTTTTATTGTTGTTGTTTTAGCTGTTTATAAATATAAATGTGAATGTAACTAGAATGATAACAGTATGGAAGAAATGTAAGGGGAATGATCATTTGTAGAGCAAGGATGCAACTATCCATGCAAACAAAGAATGTAATTTTAAAGAAAAGGAAATGTAACTTGTTCTAGTTTAAGGCCATTTTGGTCCATGCGTGCAACAGCATTCTAGTTTAAGGCCATTTCGGGCCACAAGAAAACAAGAGAAATTTAAACTGTTTCGGTGGGTTTTTTTTTAAACCGGCCATTCCTAACCGTGGCTAGTTTTATGTCATTGCAGACATGTGGTAGTTTAAAGTCATTTCAGACGATTGTAGTTTAACATCATTTCAGAAAATTGTAGTTTAACGTCATTTCGAATGATTATAGTTTAACGTCATTTCGGACGATTGTTTAATTTAACGGTTGAGTGACTTCTTTAATTTTTGTAGATTGACATGGTGCTTTGGGCATGTCAGTGTAATTGTATATTCAGCATCTCCTTCGCTAATTATGTTAAATGGCAATTCAGACCATGAGATGTCTGGGGGAATAACTCCTATATCAGCATGTCCTGATGTTTCCATGTTTTGTAATGTTTCTATATCTTCCGGGGGATCACAGTTTGGAGATTGATTATCACTTTGGTTTTCAATGGGTGTGGCATCTTGTTTAAGCTCAAGAGTAATGTCATCTTGTTTAGTCTAATCAATTTTGACCTATGAGCCTTGGTTTATGCCTACATGTGCCGAGGTGTTGAATGTAGCCACATCACCATGTATAATGATTTCATCACTTTCATAGGGTAAGTGAATCTCTCGGTGAGTGGGTGAATATACTGCTTTTAATTGGCTAACCATGGTCATTCCAATATCAAGTTAAATCTAGGCATCTCGTCTACGACCACAAATTTGGTTGACACGGGGAACCGGTCCCCTGCTATGAAGTCCAAAGTTAATGTTCCTTTGACAACTACGCGTGATCCACTGAATGATTTCAGGAATGTTGTGGAAGTTGGTTTGATTTTTTTACTTAGCCCTAACTATTCAATGACGAGGTATGGTACTACGTTCGTGGCCACTCCATCATCTACATGCACCCTGTGTATCTTAAATTGATTTACTTGTATAGTTATGAACATGGGTGTAGTGGTGACTTTTCCTATTTTTTCATCTATTTTTATATTATCCATGTTGAAGCTTAGTGATGTGGCTCTTGATCCTTGATACGGAGACATTACCGCGTGAATGGAAGGTTCATTTGCAGGCAAGTCTTCACTGACTGGAATCGATGTTAACATGCATACTAAGGCTTCATGATGAACTTGAGAAGTCATCATTAGATCATACAAGCTCAAAGATGTATTTTTTTGTTTAAGCGCCTATGTAATCTGAGTTAAGGCACTGGCCAAGTCTTTGCTATTTGGTATAGTCTTGCTAGTTAAGACTTGGTCCATTGGACATAGTAGTTGTATCTCTTGTGGAATGGTTTTCATGTGGTCTAATGTGACGGTTGGATTTGATGCATCTGGCATTCCTAATTTTTTGTTTTTGTGACTCATGCCTGGCTCGTTAGTTGTCGGAGCCATAGGTATAGCATTTAAGGGAGTGGGTTTTGGTGGCCCCAGTTCAATATTTTGATGCTCTTTTTCCAACCATTCCCTAGTAAGTCTGTCAGTGAGGTGTTCTCACGAAGGTCATGGGGGAGCCGTTGGAGCTTGAACATCGGGTTGTTTTGGAACCCGGATTACAAATGGAGTGGGTTGGGGTTGCGGTTGAACATTTGGAGGTGGTTGAGTGTTAGGGTGTTTGGGCATCCTGATAACAATGGCATCGATTTGGTTTGCAATTGAGGAATAGGAGGTGGAAGATCAAGGTGTTTGGGCACCCTAATTACGAAAGGAGTTGGTTGGTTTTGCAGTTGTACCTCCATGGTTGCAACTGCAGGTAGCACTCGGACCACAAAGGGAGTGGGCCAAGTAGGTAGTTGTACATTTGCAATTGCATTGGCAGGGAGTACACAAATAACAAATGGTTTTGTCGGTGTAGGAGGATTGTATGTGGGATACAAGGATTGTGGGGATGATGTTGATGTTGTAGGAGGAACACGAATCATGAAAGGTTTTGTAGGCATACCCTGCTCATTTCCAACATGGATCATGTTAATAACATAAGGAGCTTCCTTGGTATTAAGGGGATCTTTGTATATGCCCATAGATTGATTCTACGATTTAATAAGGTTGGCATCATCAAATGTTATCTCACCCCTATCAATCATACGTTGTATGTCTTGTTTGAGGGTGAAACAATAATCAATACCATGCCCATTCCGTTGGTGGTACTTGCAAAATCGATCTAGTCTAAAGCCTCTTGGGATAGGAGGCTCATTTGGTATTGCCAAGCTTGAGTTTTTGGCCAATTCATAGAATCGATCATGTCTTTGGGCTTCTGCTAGAGACAACTGCTTATGTTTGATGGTCGTAGCCTTCAAAAGTTGATATAACAACTAGGAAGGCTTCATGGGGAGAGGTGTGTACTGAGCAGGGTCTTTCCTCTCAAATGTATGTGCCTAACCTATGTTAGCATCTTACATGGCAGATGATTCAGGTGTATGTGCAGGAGCAGTTCTCTCATAGTTAACGGGAGCAGTAGGTGGTCTACCTTGCTGTCCCATGTTAGTAGGTTGAGTTTCTACTACTGTTGCTACTATTGCTTTAGCATTTTCTTTATCTTTTTTAGTGTGTTGATTTCTAAAGGCTAAGTAAGCAGGGTCATGGGTATTTTGGGCTGCCTCCTCTATGTTTTTAATCTGTACAAAACCCTGGCTTAGAGTGCACACATTTAGATAGTATAGTTTTGATTTGACAAAATTGTTTATGGCTCTCTTGAGAATTGTGATGAGGTATTTTTCTGGGATTGGCTCGTGAAGTTCGTTGAGTGTGGCACTCCATCTATGGATAAATTTTTGTACAGGTTCAAGTGGTGCTTGTTTTACCTATATGAGGTTGTCCAAGGTTGCTTCAGGTTTCAGGTTGTATTTGAACCTGGTAACAAACTGGTGTAAGAGATCCTCCAAAGAGGATATGGAGTTATGAGGCAAGGCTTGGTACTAGTCTAAAGCTCTCCTAGTGAGGGACATGGCAAACACACATAAGATTGCATGGGACCATGCCTGAAGCAATAAACATTCTAGTCTAAATGTGACCAGATGGATGTTGGGGTCTCCTTCCCTGTTGTATTTGGTTAGTTGAGGCAAAGAAAATCCTTTGGGCAAGGTCAATGGTGGTACCAAAGAGCTAATAGGATTGTCTTGGTAAAATTCTAATACTTTAAGCTCTTCATTTTTAGTCATTTTACGACGTTTTACCTCATCAGTGAGTTCTTGCATCATCTTTTTAGCTTCAGCCTAGTCTTGGGCACTAGGTGAAGCAAGTTGGTTATGTTGTATAGTATGCAAGTTAGATTGTTGTATAGTGGACGGGAAAGAAGAAAGTTGAGTGGTCAAAGGTTGTACTTGTGAAATATTTACGGTGGGTGCTACTAAGGGCGACATACCATAAGGTGTAGGTTGTTGTTGTTGTTGTACTTGATGGATGTTCATGGATGGAATTGTAGGAGGTGGTATGTTGTAATGAGGGGGTTGATGCGGTTGCATACCAGTCGCAACCCACTGTCCAATTATGATTTGTGAGGGAACGCCCTGAACTTGTTGAGTTGAAGTGGTGAAGGATGTCCCTTGGATTTTTACTCATGGTATATAGTGAGTAGATGTAGAAGTAGGTATCACAAATGGCATCCCAATCACATGGGGTGGGAAGGTCACTCCTACATTAGTTTGAGAGGGTGGTTGTTGGGGTTGTACTTGTAAGAGAGGGGATAACGTGGTGACTGGAGGAATAGTGGGGATGGGTATATTGAATTGAGTATTGGTCATAGGGAGAGTGGGAATGAGAGTGGATGCTTCCTATTGTGGCACATGTGCTTGAGTGCTTTTAAATGAATGGAGGGACATGGTCTCCCCAGTGAAAGGGTGAAATAATGGATTCACATAAGTATGTGGACTGAGAGTATGGTACGAATCCCCATGTTCAGACTGAGAAGCAAAATTATCTTCCTCATCTTCATTTTGAGGTTCTACGGTGGATTGCCTCAAGGTTTGACTCCTTGCCATGAGGAGCTGGGATATAAGTTCATGATGAGATTCAGATAGGGGAATCACATCGTATGCTAAGAGGATAAAATTATGATCCCCCTTATAGACGAACTCAAAATGTCGTTTTGCTTCTATTTTCACGTGATCAGTAGCTAGGTTTGCTTGGATATTTACACATATGAAGTTTTATTGTTTCGGGGTGAGAATTGTATAGGCAGGATCTTTGCCTTGCAACCTAAGTGATCGATGGGTTGGCCCTTGAAGGTTCATCTCTCCGACGGCAACTATGGATTCGGTTGCAATCATGGGATTTGAGATTTCAGCGTTGGGGTCAGAAATAGGTAATGTTGCATTGGTCTAGGATGATTCCATGTGTGTAACCAGTTTGACTAGATGAATTTATGTAAATAGCATGTGTAAGCCTAACTTGAGTTGACTGGTCAAGCTCAGCGTGAGTAATTGGTTAAGCTCAGCATGAATAAGCTCAGAATGAGTAACTAGCCAAGCTTAGCATAAGCAAGCTTAGTGTGAGTACCTAGTCAAGCTCAGTGTAAGTAACTAGTCAAGCTCAATGTGAGCAAGCTCAGCGTGAGTAACTAGCGTTAGCTTGAGCAAGCTTAGTATGAATAACTGGGTTTAGCTTGAGCAAGCTCAGCATGAGTAACTGGTATCACATCGTGAGAAAGCTCAGCGTGAGTAACTGGTGTCAGCTTGAGCAAACTTAGCATGAGTAACTAGGTTTAGCTTGAGCAAACTCAGCATGAGTAACTGGTGTCAGCTTGAGCAAGCTCAGTGTGAGTAACTGGGTTTAGCTTGAGCAAACTCAGCATGAGTAACTAGTGTCAGCTTGAGCAAGCTTAGCGTGAGTAACTGGTCAAGATCAGTGTGAGCAAGCTCAGCTTGAGTAATTGGCATCAGCTTGAGCAAGCTTAGCGTGAATAACTGGGTTCAGCTTGAGCAAGCTCAGTGTGAATAACTGGGTTCAGCTTGAGTGAGATTAGCATAGGTAACTAGTGTCACAGCGTGAGCAAGCTTAGCGTGAGTAACTAGTGTCAGCTTGAGCAAGCTCAGCGTGAGTAACTAGGTTCAACGTGAGCAAGCTTAGTGTGAGTAACTGGGTTTAGCTTGAGCAAACTCAGCATGAGTAACTAGTGTTAGCTTGAGCAAACTCATCATGAGTAACTGGTATCAGCTTGAGCAAGCTTAGCATGAGTAACTGGTGTGAGCTTGAGCAAGCTTAGCATGAGTAACTGGTCAAGCTCAGCTTGAGCAAGCTTAGCGTGAGTAACTAGTCAAGCTCAGCATGAGTAACTGGTCAAGCTTAGCTTGAGTAACTGGTTAGCGTGAGTAGATCTGCAATGTGAGCAAGATCTACACAAACAAGACCAGTGTTAATGGGGGTTTCAGTTACAATGCTTAATCAGTGCAATGTTTCAAACTATGGAATGTCTAAAGTTTTGTCAAACGGTAAGTGGCCCTCCTTCTAGTGTCAATTTTTGTGCTATTCAAAATTGTCGATGTAAGGCTAGAAGGAAACATACGCCAAAAGATCTCCAGAGAGATACAGAAGACCCTACCTTCGCATGAGGGAAAGATGGAAAAATGAAGGCAGAGTGCCTTGGATGGTTTGCACGCAAATCAACCAAGGACTTCCCTGAGCATATGCTATTGCCTGCGCTGGGGTTATCATCACAAATGTAAAATAGAGAAAATAATGTAATGCAAAGGTTGTAACGAAACGTAACGAAATTTACGAAATTTGATGGAAACGTAAGCTTAGAAAGAATGTATGTAGGAATATGCAATGAACGGAACAATGTGAATGATAAATCAGAATAGTACAATGGATGGCAAAAATAAAACTGTATGGTATTAATTGATAAAATGTGCATCGGTCAAAACGTAGTTGCGACTTTGGATTGCAAGTCAGACGTTAAGCTCCGATGTATGGTGTTTATAGGTGCTGGGAATCACGTGCATCTGGGCTCAGGATTGCTGGTTTCTTTTTGCTAAATTTCTACCGACATTTTCCAACCTCATTTATGTCTTTGCACAGGGCATTTATGCATTCGTCTAGGCTTGGGAGTAAGAATGAACAGGATCGATGGCGGCGAGATGAGAGAATGAAGGATCATTTGATAGGTGTACATGGGCAAGCTACCTTTTAGACTAGGTGCACTGTATTTTACAACATAAGCTAACTCACGCCCATGGAAGTCGCGTAAGGGCTTGACAAGCTCACACATGGTGAAGCTTACAATAAAAATCTATAATAAATTTGCAAACAAAACTTGATTTTGGCTCACTTGGATTGGTTGTTGTAGGATGTCACCTTGAGTTGATCTTGTCCTGACATGAGCTGGGCGTGACCATGAGCTGGGCATGAGCTGGGCGTGAGCAGTGAGCTAGGCATGACCTAGGCATGAGCAGTGAGCTGGGCGTGACCTCGGTGTGAGCAGTGAAAATAGTGTATTTTTGAGCCCGAAATTAAGATTTTGAGGGCTAGGAACCTGAAGCAACAATTAGTGGAGGTCATGGGGGGTCCTTGTCCTCAATTTTGGCCTATTTTGGCTTAGTTTCAGGCCTCCAAAAGTTGGTGATGTTGAACCTTACGCTGTGCAGTGTAAGAAAGTGCAACCAAAGTATACTTAGCCAAAACTAAGAATTTTGAGCCCGAGACTTTTAATTTTGAATGCTGAAAGCTGGTGTAATCACCTGTGGGACCCAAGGGTATTTTGCCTGCTCCATTGAATGTCATTTCATGCCTTTTTGGAGACTCTCAAGTTTGGTCATGCTATACTTATGTTGGGCAACAGCATGACTTAGCTTGAATTTTGTTTAAAAGTGCTAGGCCAAAATTTTATGGTGTTTCAGATAATTGATGCAATAATAGGCTTAAACAAAAAAGTAATATGATAAAATAAAAGAGGTGTTTTCTAGTTTTAGGCCATGACAGCCACAAGTTGTACTCTTTTGCTAGTTAAGGGCCATGATAGGTCATGTTGCTAGTTTAATGTCTTAGTAGACTATGTTGCCAATTTAAGATCATAGCAAACCATAATTTTTCTAGTTTAAGGCCATAGCAGGCTAGTGATGAAAAAGAAATATATATTTATAAGGCTTTTTTATGTTTATAATATGAGAAAAAGTAAAGAAAGGCTAAAATAAATGAGTAAAAATGCAAATGAAAGTAGAAACTTAGGCTACATTAATAGGATACATGCATAAAGAGTAAAATAAAAATGCATAAATGGATCCAATAAATTGAAAATGAAATGGTAGGCTACATGGCTATTGGTGCATCTAGTTATAAAGGCATGGGATGGAAAGGTTAAGCTACACTTCAGTTGTGCAAATTCTTCCTAATGTTTGCAAGATTAGGGAATGAGTAAGATCTACTTTACACAAGCTTATATTCACCATCACCTTCATTGATGATGTTAAAAGGAAGTTCATCTCATAATGCATCATGTTGCCTATTGCTGTCATCATTGGGTTGCTAGATTTCATGGCTAGGAGCTTCTTCTTAAAGCTCCTCTTCAGGCCCCTACTCTATGTTCATATTGTTAATAGCTAGGGGTATCATGTTATCACCATGAATGATGATTTTACTTCCTTTGTAAGGAAGATGAATTTCTTAATGGACAAGAGAAGACACATCTCATAATTAAGCCAACCAAAGTCTTCCTAGGATAAGTTTGAATCCTGGTGTCTCCTCCACCACCATGAAATTAGTGAGTATGGGGAATTTCTCTATTGCTACAAAGTCCAAGGAGATGGACCCCTTAACTGCAACCCTAGATCCATTAAAAAATTTGAGAGATGTAGTGGTTGTAGGTTGTACCTACTTAGTTAGGCCCAAGCACTCAATGATGGTGCATGGTATGATGTTAGCTATTGCTCCATCATCAACATGCACCTAATACACTTTAAACTATCCTATGCATATGGTTATGAATAGAGAAGTCCTAGTCACTTCACCATTTTGGGGATTAACCTTGATTTCACTATCATGAAATGTTAGGGGTGTTCACTTCTCCTCCCTTATTGAGGAAGGAGCCATCACTAAATGGATGTCTTTCTCATTAGCGGGGATGTTCTCACTAATAGGGATGTTCTCACTCAATGGATCTTTATAGACTTGTATTGACTAATTTTGTGGCTTGACTAGATTGCAAGCATCTAAGACTAGCTCCCCCTATCTATCATCCCCTACAGGTCATCCTTTAGCATGAGATAGAATTTTGTATCATGACTAGGTAGTTGGTGATAGTAATAAAAGTAGTCTAGCTTGAAGTATCTAGGTAATTTTGGGTCATCCTTTGTTGCTTGAGAGAGATCTTTCACTATTTCACATAGCTGCTCGTGCTTCTTTCAAGCACCTTTAGTTAGTTATTTGTATTGCATGCACCCACTCTTTAATAGTTGGTCTTGCAACTCGGATGGCTTTAGGGGTAAGATAGTGTACTTACCATAGTATTTTCTCTCAAAATTTGACCTAGTTGTAGTTAATGTGGTGGCCCTAAAGGTTGATGGTTGATTATTGTGGTCATTAATGGGGGCCTTAGGTGGGTTGGCTCTTGGCCTCTAGTTCGTGATCTTTACTTCTTTGGTTATAGTTGCTATGGTTGTGTTGTTTTGTTGGCCATTTTCCTTGTGTCTTTGTTTATGTTTATTTTTATATGCTATGTAGGCCAAATCATGACTAGCCTTTGCAACATCCTTTGTGTTCTTGGTTTGGGAAAATTCTTGGTTGAGGGACCGTAGGTCAAGGTATTAAATTTTGGACTTGATGAAGTCATTAATTCCCCTCTTAAATATAGCCAAAAGATGTGCTTCAGCTATAAGCTTTGATATTTCATTCAAAAGTCCATTCCATCATTGGATTAACTTTTGTACGAGTTCTAGGGATCCTTGTTTGACCTTCATGAGTTGGTCAAGCATGGTATTGGGCTTGAGGTTATACTTGAAGTGATTAACAAACTAGTCTATCAAGTCCTCTAAAGAGGATATGGATCCTCTAGGTAATGTGTAGTACTAATCAAGTACTTTCCTAGTCAAAGACATGGGAAAAATTCTCATGATGGTATGTGGTCATGGTTGCAAGAATAAGTAGTTAGATTAAAAGGTAATAAGGTGAGCATTGGGATCACCTTATTTTTTATACTTATTAAATTAAGGAATAGGGACATTAGGAGAAAGTGTCAATGGAGAAATCATGGAATTAATGGGATCATCTTGGTAAAAGTCTATTTTCTTGATATGTTGTAAAGTAGAGGATTTAAGCCTCTTCAACTTCTTTTTCAAGTCTTGGATCATCTAGAAGGCTTGATTTAGGCCTTGGGATGGTCTTTTTGGCTATGGGACTTGCACATATGGTTGTGACATCTGTTGTGAGGCCTATGGCCTTTCTATGGATTGTAGGATAGAAGAAAGTGGTTGCGTCATGGTCCTAGCTTATAGGAAAAATAAGGAAAATGATGTTTATGCTAGTACTTGTCTACAAATGGGGATTAAGGGGTTGTGTAACCCCTGAGTTGCTTGGGGTCCCACGCTGGATCCCACATGCATAGTTAATGGATTTGTGATGGTAAAAACCACCATCGATGGTTGTATGGATTGGGACTATGTAGCAAATGGTACTACTGACAAGTTATAGGTTGTTGGTTACAATTCTGATTGAGTTTGATATGTGGATATAACTATCAAGGGATCCTTCATAGTAGGGTAGGAGGTAGTGGAAGATGATGGCATCATGCCCATACAAAGAACAAAAGCATTAGAGAAACATGTTGTGAGCTTGGGGGATGTTTGTTGGAATAATCCTTTCAAGATGTTTTAGGGCTTAAATTCTACCCTAAACTCATCCTCCTCCTCTTGTTGTTCTTCTAATCTATGCTTGTCATCTTCCTCTTCCATTGCAACCAATTAAGCTAGGATGCTATCATAGATATCCTTGAAGGGTATTAGGTTACATGGGGAAGGGATATACTCCTTTTCACCTTTGTGTATGAGCTTAAACTCCCTCTTGGCTTCTGCTTCCACATGTGGAATTAGCACACCAGCCTATATTTTGGTAGAAATGAAGTTATAACTACCTTATTTATGGTTGCAAATTTAGGACTTTCTCCTTTAATCCTCATAGATCACCTACACTCAATGATAGTAGGGTCTTTGGGGTCATAAACACTCAAGGTTTTTTGGTTGGGATCTTTACTAGTGAGGGTTGTAGTGATCAAAAACATCAGTGGCTAGAAACACTGAGAGGTTGTCAGGTGAAAAGTTTTAACCCATGATTCATGCAAGGGCTGTGCTAAATAAAAATCAAATGGGGCACCCTGAATAGTCTGGTTGATCAGACAAGAACTTAGTCAATGTAACTTAACCTTATGTAAACATCATTTTAAGCATGAAATACATGAAATCTAACTGATGATTGATAGATGCAATAATAAAGAAAATGATGCTAAATAGTGATAATAATGTAGAAACAACAGAGCAACTGGGATGAGAAAATGCACCATCACAAAGTCACGGGTTTGATTCTCTTCTCAGCTTGAAAATGCATAACAAGTGGTAGAGTGCTGGAGGGGCATAGGGAGTCCAAGAATAGCCAAAACAGTCAAGATGCCTCAACTATGTTTTCGGGTATAAGCTTAAGAGCCAACAGTACAAATTGTCAACAAGAAAAAAGCTAATGCCAAGTGCCAATGCTAAAGGTGTCAACTTTCTTTGAATTGCTAAAATTCGAATCAATGCTAAAAATGCTCAAAATTGCCCAAAATTGCCAACTACAAAACCAAATTTTTGTCAACAATGCTTACAATGCCAATTTTTTGCCAACCAACCCCAAATTTGCCAACCCTTTAAGCATTGCTTATCGAGGTATTTATAGGACTAGGAGCAAGTGAGAGATGAAGTTTAGATTCCATGTGTCTTGGACCCATAAGATGTTGACGTGTCCATATTACATGGACATGCAAAGCTGATTGTGAACCTACCATGCTACAATGACACTATCAAAACTGGGACTGCTAGTGTTAGGCATGCAAATAATGCAAGCAAGAGATAAAGCATACTAGCGTAGCATAGCTATTTGCTACACTATGCTACACTATGTAGCATAGCACATTGGTGTAGCATATCTGATTGCTACGCTGTACTACGCTATGTAGTATAGCACAGCGTAGCCACTAGTTTGAAAAGGAAATTTGCTTTGAAGTCAACTACAACTACATCTGTTGGAAGCTTCGGTGCACATTGGGTTAACTTTTAAAGCACTTTGTTGAATTTACATCTCTGCTACGCTACGTAGCATAGCATAGTATAGTAGTCATCTTTATTAGTGAATTGTGCTGAAGTTCCAAATACTTGTTTGAAGTCTTAATCATGCTGACAGCTGTAACTTTTTCCTATTGAGAAGGAGAACCTCAAAACTTACTAAACTTCCATTTGAAACATTTCTTAGTACTCTTGTATTGTTGCTATGCTGTGCTATGCTATGTAGCATAGCATAGCATAGCAGTCGTCATGTTCTACTTTTTCCTTAATTCACCACTTTCTAGTAATAGACCTTGTTAAAGGACTTGAAGTCGAACAACGCAACAGGTTTTGGAGGTTGGAGTGCTTGCTGAGTGCAATTTCTTTATTAAAATCACTTGGTAAGCTAGGAATTTTTGATTCACCTTTGCTATGCTGTGCTAAATTGCGTAGCATAGCATAGTGTAGCACTTAGTTCTGCAATGATTTGCACTTGATTGCCTGAGAAACTATCTTCCAAGGTCTGCTACGCTATATAGCGTAGTGTACCATAGAAAACTTCTTCACTAGAAAACTTGTCAAACTATTTTTACACATCCTGAGCACCGCCGACAACTTCACACATGGTTTCTAAACAAATTGTCAGCTGAGTGAAACATCCAAATGGGTAGGCTGGAGAGTCCATCAGGCTTGTCAGCTCTAGAGGTAGAAAAATTGCCTAACTAAATAGTCTAAACTCATTGCATTCATTTCCTACCAAACTGCCATGACACTGCACTTGTAGAAATCACTTTCCTAAATTCCAAAACCCTAGTGAAGCAAGAGGGTCTTAAAATTTTGGGGTGTTTCATTGGTCCCTCTTTGTCAACATCTAGAGGTTGGACCTGAGAGATGCCAACAAAGAATACAAAACACCAAGTAAGATAAGATTCCATCATCATTCTTCGGTAATTACCAAGATGTCACTTAGTTATGCTTGAGAGTGTTGGATTGCTTATGCGGGGACAAAGAAAGGGTTAAACTAGGGAAAGAAGGAGGTTTAAAAAATGGTAAGGACGAGACTTAGCAAGGTCCCTCATCGGAATGCTTGTGAGGGACTTGTTTGCATGGTTATCTTTTCTTTTGCTGACCTATGAACTTTCGTTGGAATGCTTAGAGAGGGTTACTATGAAACAGGTGATGTGCTATTTGTTTTAGGCACACTCTTTTTTTGCATGATATTTTACTCTTTTATGCTTTTTCTTTTGCCATTCTTCAATTTACATTTGCAACTAACCTTTTTGTAGGACAGGCATTTCCTTCCCAGGATGAGTTACATTACATCCACATGGGACTTTAACCTACCTACAAATGCTTTCCATGCAGCAAGTTGCGTTATGCGCGTCATGGACTTTGCAGTTGGGCATATTGAAGTGCTTTACAAGCATTAGGAAAATTTGTAAAAGAGTTGAGAGTGAGAATTGTGAGTGCAAGGAACAAGGTAAAGAAGGTCAAGGGGGAAGGTAGGATATGCACTCCAAAGTAGCTAAGCTAGTTAGGATGACCATCTTGGAACGATGCAGTGTCCTACCTCCATGGTGAAACACACCTCTAATTGATGCCCCTCTAGTACGTATCTTGCAAACACAACAGAGAGAAAACCAGAAGAAACAACCATAATGCAAAAAGAAGGAAAAGCTCTCGCTTGCTTTAAACACTACTAGAAAAATGGGTGTTGTTGCTGAGCCATTCAACGTCCAAACTAGAAAGGCCAGCAACAGTTCTAGCAGCATCTACATGGAGAGGTTGGCACCGAGGTAGCTAGGAATTGTGGTGATGCGAGTGCTTAGGAATCCTCACCCAAGGTAAACATTATGCAGTTCAGCTATGAGATAGGACAACCAATATCTGAATGTCTTTTGGGCATGGGCAATAGCGGGGGCTGGAGGATAGCAACATTGTGGGTGGGCCACAATACTACTGGAACTTTAGCAGCAGATGTTGACTATAGAAGCTACTACTAGGGCAAAGGGTCGTGGTAGCGGTTTCTTTGAAAGGTTAGCAAGATGTCATAAGACATCTCTAGAGGATCAACAAGATGCCAGTAGTAGTGGAATTGCACATATTCTTGAGGGTGTTTTCTTAGCATTGTCAACTGCATTCAAGAACTGCATCGCCCCACCCTGTGTTGGCGATGTGCATGCTCGCTTGCTTGATAGGTCATGGATGGATGTTGGGGACATGCTGGGAACCCATTTTAAGGTCCTAGTAGACCATCTGATATGCTAGTTTAAGGTCTCAGTAGACCGTGGTGCACAATTTTAAAGTCCTAGCAGATCATTGGGCTAGTTTATCATTGTAGCGAATGGTGGTAGTACTAGTTTAAGGTTCCAGCAGACTATTGTGCTAGTTTATCATCGTAGCGGACAATGGAAAGGCTAGTTTAAAGTCATAGAGGACCATTTGTGCTAGTTTAACATCGTAGCAAATGTAATTTGCCAATTTTATGTCATGGTAGATAGTTTGTGCCAATTTATAGTCATAGCAGACTACCTTTGCTAGTTTTACATTGTAGTGGATGGGCTGTGCTAGTTTTATGTCGTAGCAGATGATTTCTTACCTTCACCAATTTTACATCATAGTGGACATTTGTTTGCCAATTTTACATTGTAGCATGACCGTTGATGCAGGTTTGCATGATGCTTCTGTTGTTTCTTGTTCTGATATTGCTCTATGCGACCAAGTGTCTATGCATCCTCCTCCTCTATGGAGTTGAGGTCAATGATCCTTGACTCATTATTCTAGGCTTCACTCATGACATTACATAGAATCATTTGAAGCGATGGTACCTACAACTCAAGAGGTAACACTGCTTCAAATCCATAAACGAGACTATAAGCTATCTTACTTGTCACAGTCTTGCATGTCATCCTATAAGCCCACAGCACATACAGGATTTGCTCATGCCATCGTCTCTTACTATTGTTAAGAATTTTCCTGAGAAAGTTGATGATGGACTTGTTCGTAGCTTCTTCTTGTCCATTTGCCTATGGGTAGTATGGCGAGGAGAACGACTACCTAATGCCAAGATTATTGCACTACTAAACTATGGCATGTTGTTGATCACAATAGTTATGGGAAGCCCAAACCTTATCATGATGTTGTCTAAGATGAAATGGCAAACTTGCTGGGATGTAGTCTTCCTCAGGTGAATAGCCTCCACCCACTTTGTAAAATACTCAATGGTGGTGATGATGAAGCTATGCCCTACAAAAGACTTAGGCTTGATAGGTCCTATGATGTCTAGTCTCCATCAATGGAAAGGCCACATGATCTACATTAGATGCAACTCTATAGGTGAAACGTGTATGAGATATGCATATCTTTGGCATGTATCACAAGTCTTGACTTTGGCTAGGCAATCATGCTCCATGTGAGGCTAGTAGTACCCTAGGCATCTAATTTTTGCAGCCATGACCCTAAGTGCTATGTGTCCACCACATAGTTCCTCGTGTACTTCATTAATGACCTTCTACACTTGCTCCTCATTTATGCATGCTAGCAATATCCCATCATAGGAGCGTTTGCACAAGGTGTTGTCTCCCATGAGCACATATTGTTGAGCACACTTGCGGATCGCATCTCTCTAGGTAGATGTTAATCCATGTGAGGGCTCACCATGTTGCAGGTAGGCTTTAATGTTGGCGTACCACTCCTAGGTGCCCGCAGTGCTAACAGAGGCTACATGTACCACTTGAGTGATAGGCTCCATACACTTGGTAATCGAAGCTAGAAAACCTATAAACAGGTGTCGTGGCACGTTTAATGATAGGGTGGCCAAGGCATCTGCTATTGTGTTTTCATTGCGTGGCATGTGGTGAACATCCATTGTCATAAATTGTTTAAGCAAACATTTTTCCAGGTCACAGTAGGGCTACAGGTGTGTAGTTTTGCAGGGATAGACCCTAGTGATTTGATTCACAATGAGTTTTTGAATTCTCACGAATTGCTAGGTGTTGGATGCTTAATGCTTAGGCTGCTAGGAAGACCTTAAGTAACCCTTTGTACTCTGCCACATTTTTTGTACAATGGAATGTGAAACGATAAGCAAAAGGCTGCATTTCACTAGAGGGGAATGTAATTATGGTAGCTACACTACCTCCTCATGGTTGAGGTGCCGTCAAAATGCAAAGTAGCTTCAAGATGCAATGGGATAGCGTTAATAGTGCTAACATGCTCCTTGGGGAATTTAGAATCTATGATTGCTCAATCATCGATGGGTGAGGTTGTAAGTTGCGTCGCTATAGCTTGACCTTTTGTCGATGATTGGCTTACATAATGTAAATTGAATTCCGTTGTTATATCTTTCCATCGAGCTATCCTGATACTTTCATATAGATTGTTTGTGATAGCCCAGAGTACATTGCTTTTGCAAATGATGTTATCCTTGCTATGAAATAGATAGTGCCTCCATTTCTTTAATGAAAGGACTAGAGCAAGGTAGTTTCTCTCCACCTCATTGTATTTTTCCTCATACGCTACCAATGCATGACTTAGATAATACACTGGAATGTCAAAGCCATTGTCTCATCTCTAAAAGAATAGTGTCATGATAGACATGTATAAGGTGACAAGGTAGATGAAGAAGGGCTTATCCCTCTATGGTGGGTACATAGTCAGGAGGTGTAAAAGCTCTTTCTTCATATCATCAAAGGCTTGTTGGCATTGTGTTATCCATTCGAAGTTAATCCCCTTCTTTAGTAGATGTTGCATGGGGTGTAACTTGTCAATCAACTTTTCTATAAACCTCCTAATGAACTGTATCCTACCTTGTAACCTGTGCAATTCTTTAATGTTTATAGGTGGTGGTAGATTAACTATGGCCTTGACTTTGTGAGGGTCCACTCATATTCCAGCCTTTGATACTACAAACCCTAACATGCATCTGGTTCTCACCCCAGAGACACACTTTTTTTAGGTTAATGTGTAAATCATGCATCTAGTAATGCTTTAGGACTATACCTAGATCGTTGGGATGATCAGTGGCCTCTTTAAATTTTACTGTTATGTCATCCATATAATCATTCAGCATTTCTAGGATGTACTCTCTAAAGATGTATTTGGTAAGTTGCTCAAGCATTCTTGAGCTCGAAAGACATCATAGTCTGACAGAAAGTACCCCATGGGGTCATGAAGGTTGTTGCTAATTGATGCTCTAGGTTGATGAGAATTTGGTTGTAGCTGGAGAAACCATCCATGAAGGATAACATAGCATGACCAGCTATAGTTTCGATTAGTTAATCAATACTCGATAGTGGGAAGTCATCTTTGATTGTGGCTTTGTTTAGATCCTGGAAGTCTATACAGATTCGTATTCCTTCCATTTCCTTAGAAACCAAAATGATGTTTGACACCCACTATGAGTCATCAATTGCCCAGATGAAACTAACCTAATAGAGGTTGGTGATTTCATCCCGTACGGCTAGTGCAATATCTAGTTTAATCTTGCAAGCCTTCTCCTTAACTGCTTTCATCCGTAGATCTAAGACATTGTTGTGCTGTATGAGCCTTGGATATAAACTTGGCATGTCTTTGTAAGACCACGCAAATACTTTGATGTTGTTCTGCAATACCTTGGCTACATCTTTATGCATTTGCGAATCTAGGAGGGAGCTAAGCTTTAACATTTTTATTTCTCCCCTAGATGTGGTCATAGGCATTTCAATGAGAGGGTCCTCAATTACATCCCTGGCCTCTAATTCCAGGGCTTGGACCAGACTTTCAAGCTAGTCTAGGGATGTTTCTAAGGATGCTATAGTGCTTTCTACGAGTGAATCCCAGTCTATTAACTCTAGGTTTAGTTTTCTTGCAAGCTCGCTGTGTGGACTTGTCAAGGATAAAGGTGGAGAAAGATCATTGTGCATTTCCATTCTTTGCTCAACTTGCTACAATGAGATGAATGCCTAGTCAAGGGATACCTATTTGTAGCAACAGTGTCTAGTAAGCATTTGTAAAGTCATAGCAAACTACTTGGATGCAAAAGTGTAAAACTGCTAGTTTAAGGTCTTTGCGAACCACTAATAGGCTACTCTAGTGAAACTACAAAGTATTAGTTTAAGGTCTTTGTGGACCATTAACTTGATAAAGGATGTGGATTAGAATTTGGTAGTTTAAGGCCTTAAACTAGCAAAAGTTTGAAGTTGCTAGTTTAAGGTCTTTGTAGACCATCTAGTTAGTTATTTTTGCAAAGCCTAACAGCTAGTTTAAAGTGGGTTGAAGGTTCTAGTCAGGCCCACTTGCCATAATGCAAATAGTGGTGCTATGCTATGGGGAAATGCTACATTGTATGGAACATCCCTCATTAATTGGAGAGAGAAAATGACAAGTTTCTTCTCACTGTTTTAGCTATAAATGGGGGTTTACCCCTGATAAATTTGTCATTTTCACCATAATAGCACAGATCCTTCATTCAGAGCGTAGAGAGATTGTGCAAGCTAAGAGAAAGACGATTTATTATAGCATGCAAGAAAGAATCAGAAAATGAAATGATGGCTTCAAAGAAAGAATGCAAATACCTAGCACTCACCAAGGTGGATGAAGTGAAGGATACTCTAGGGCATGTGTCACAAGCATGCATTGCAGTGCGAGAGGAGGCCCCATCAGCTTGGTAAGTTACTACGCTATTTTTTTTGTCTTTCTCTATGCTACGGTTATTGTTCCTGCTTTCTCTATTTTCATTTCTACGATTTTTGTTATGCAATCTACGTTTTTCTGTTACCATTTTGTCACTATTTTGGCCATTCCACTGTTGCTATTACTGACTCGGTTGTGATGGGTATAGAGACAGTATGCTAAGGTTGCATGCAGTGTTGCCTAAATCACCATTGCTATGGCTAGCTTGTCATAGAAGTTTAGGTGATTTTAGCAATTCAACATGTGAATAGTGTAGCGTAGGACCCTCAGGAGGGTTTGGCCATGTGCATGATTTGTCAGGCAAAAGATTTGTTGAAACTAGTGTAGCGCATTGAATTCTTTCTTGTCAAAAGATTTGCATTTAGCTTTTCATTGCTATGCTAGGCTAATTCTGCTACACTATTTCCTTCGTGTTTTTGCTACACTACATGCATGGGGAGAGTCATGCTACACTATCTGCTAACTGCTAATTCTGCTATGCTATATGTGAATACAACTCAAACATGATGTTAAAATTTGCAATTGTGTTATGTAGGATGGTGCTAAGGCCAATCTTAATTATCCTAGAAATCGTAGGGATCCTATGCTGCATAAGTGAACTAGTAGCCAACATTCCTCCACCCCATGCATGTGTGGGGTAACATGCGGTCTGGTCAAGGGAAGGTGCATAGGACTTCCTACAATTTCTCCTCCAGCACTTCAGTGTAATCATTTGATCACATTTGTCAGAGGAGGTAGCATCCGTAGTAACAAAAACCCTATTTCTTGGGGAAAATCGAGGTATTCTGAGATTTTTGATGGATGGAGTAATCAGGAGCAGGTAGGGAGAAGGATCCAGTCAGCATCCAAAAAATTTTAGGCATCTGGCTTGGATCTAGGAGATGCCTGAATACAATTGCTACCATCTGTACAACACTTTGTTTATTGTCCACCACATGGGAACTTGTTTTCAAAACCCATGAGGAACCGTTTACTATGCCGGCAGGTGTGTTCTGTAAACATATTCCACTATGCTATGCAATACTTGCTATGCTAGGTAAATGTTAACAGCGTTCTTTTGTTACCAATTTTTTTTATCAACAAGGATGGACTTCATGGTGACACGGATACATTAGCCTTGACATGGATGTCATTGCAAGATTTTTCTTCCACTAAAAACATGCATGTAGGCATGATAGGCTAATGCGAGGGTGAGTACAAAACCTACCCAACTTGGTACTCTCAGCTCTATGAAAGATGCAAGGAGTTTGGTTGGTTGGATGGGGATTGGGAATCCCTTAGGCCAATCACCATCGAAGATGTATTGGTGGATCTTCCACCATTCCCATTACCATTTAAACCTGTTAAGCTAAATAGTGAGTTGCTAGCATGTTCGAGCATTGCTTCTATCCTTATGCTATTTTTGTTTTTGTGTAAGTTTTTTGTGCAAAATGCTACAGTGGTGAAGAAGTCCAAAGAGGTGATGGTGATCACCTCTAGGCATCATGAGGCCAGCATCTACTTCAAGTATGGGGAAGTAGATGAGACTCAACAATGGCTTTGTAACTGGGCCTTGGAATCACTGACTAACCACATCTAGGACGCTGGACTCATGGACTTGTTCTTGGCCATGAAGCTGAGTGTCCTTGATGCCTAGATGTTGGCCCTAGCTGACTCATTTTTTGAAAAGGTAGACCGCTTCCGCACATGTATGCAAAGTGTGTGGGTGGTCCTTGAAATTAATGACCAATTATTCACAAACTTCTTCGGTGTCCCTACTGATGGTCTTCCCATGGGGAAAAATACCAAAAAAGAGGTGAACCATCAGAGGGAAATTGAGGAGTGTCTAGGGGTTTCGAAAGGGAAAAAGGGGATCCTTATGATAAAAGTGAAGTCGAAAGTAGCCAAAGATATTTACCCCATCTTCTTTTCCCATGCTTTCCCCTAGCTACTTTCCCAAGGAAAGATTATTGGGATTGAGCAAGCTTGGATGATGAGGAAGGTAATGGAAGAGGGGGCCTGTTACAACTAGGTTAGGCATCTCTGCAAAGGCCTACAAGCTAAAATAGTTAAACTCCATAAGAAGCATGAGTCTCATTTCAATGTGCACCATGCCTTTTACATAGCTTGCTTGTGGTGTTTTGTGGAATTATTTGTGGTCCGTGAGAATGGAGTCTATGTTATCCAAGATCGTAACTAGATTTTCAAGCCATGGATCTGCCAATTCTTCTAGACCACTCGAGCCCAACATCCCCCAGAAGCAATCAAGGAGTCATTTTCTATGATGACTAAGGATTGGATGGCCCATAACTTTTGTGGCCAGGATAGCAAGGGAGAGGCACCATCTGCTACTAAAGGTAGCATATCATAGGGGAAAAGCCTCATCATGGACATGGTGGCCACCAAGTTTTAGTGAAAGAGGCCTCTTCCAGCTGAGGAGCTTCCCCATACAGAAGAAGAAGAGGGGCAGACACTACAGTTCAAGCTACATAGGATACAACCCCCCATTGGTAAATGCTTTTGGTGCTTTACTTTTTTTTTCACTTATTTGATTAATGCTTGTTATGTTGTGCTACATTAGCTAGCATAGCATCAATTTTTAACTTAATACACTATGGCCTAATGCGAAATTTCTTTGTTGTCAAAGGAAGAGGAAGAAGAAGAAGGTGAAGAAGAGGTTTCGGCCCCCAAAATGGGGGCAGCTAATAAAGATGTGGGGGCCCCAGCCACAGTGGGAAGGGCCTTAGCCAAGAGAGAAGGAACTCCCACCATAAAGAAAGGGGCTCCCATCATTCAGGAAAATACTCCTGCAGATGAGGAGGATGCTGGTGCCTTAAAAACAAATGCTCCAATGAATAAAGAGGAAGCTCATGTCAATGAGGAAGGAACCACTGCTGATGATCCTTTTGCTAAACACATTTCAACATCGAAGAAATAGATGAACGCAGAGGGTGCTACTATAGTGTTAAGCCAGCAAAAAGGGTAGCTACAATAAGATACCTATGAGTTTGATAGTATATTCAACAGTATTTCGATGGGTAACCCCCCTCCCCCCCGCTATCACCCTTGAGGGTTTGCTAGGTAGGAGCCCTTATATTATTGTCTCCATTACTCACCTATTTTATTGTAGTCTATCTCAATCATTATTGACGCATTTAGTTATATGGTAGACACTGCTGTTAACACTGCAAGACCTTCCTTGATCCAGTTGGAACCATGGGCCAAGACCCTTAACGAGCTTACATTCATGTAGTGGGTTGTCAACTACATGATTAGCCATCTCAAATAGGTCGATCTAGAAGTTGGTAAGTAAAGTGGCTATGCTAGGCCTTTAACTTGCAATGCTAGACTTCTTGAATTGTCAAAATTTGCTACGCTACTATGACTAATGTGCTTTTACCTATGATAACAACCTCTCACCTCAAGTGGGACCCAAAACAAGTAATAAAGATGGATGTCATGCTAAAATTCCCACCTGAAGTGACCAAGGTGCCTCGTCGTGTATATGAAGACTATAGCAAATGTGCATTGCACTCGGCACACTCCTTGTGTGAGTGTAGGCATGTGAATAAAGACATGTGGAAATAGGTCCAGAGGTAGGATAAAGAGATGGCCAATCTGACCACCGAGGTGGGAGACCTTCGTTCTAGGAATGAGTTCCTCCTGGCCCATGATACCAATGATGGTAGCTAGTGCACAACTATCATAGATTATGCAAGCTATAGGTTGGCTATGCAGCGCAACAATGAGGCCACCCAGGAAATAATTGAGCAGCAGATGCAAATAGACTTGTTGGCTCAGAAGAACCAAGATTTGAAGGATTATAGTACTAGAGTTTACGAGTGGGGGTAGTCCTAGAAAAATCACAAGCATATGTAGAAACTAGAATGTGCTACCTATCGTAAACAATATTGGGATGCTTCAGTGAAGTTGTATACTTATGAAGCATTTGTAGATGTCATTGGTGCTTCTAAGGCCTACAACAAGTTCATGTAGCAAGTGAAGGTCACTGAGTCACCTAAGCGAAAAATGAATCTTCCCACAGGTGAGACTACCACCATCTCCTTTTCTCCGGGACCACCAAGATGGATGGCCATTGAAAAGGAGAAAGCTACAGAAAATGCTAAACTGAGTGAAAAACATTTGGCAAATATCATAAGGGAGGAGGTCTAGCACCACCTTGGGATCGGATTGGATCGCATACCACCCAAGGTAGACGTGGGGTCGTCTCGGGTCAATCAATTTTTGTGATGCAACAGTTGATGTTTTTCTAGCTATTATATGTAACTCTAGCTAACTTCTTGATGCTTATGGTGCAAATCCTAGATGAGGAAGCAGGGCCCCTAGAGGGTGAAAATGATGATGTGGAAGAAGGTGATGCAAAGGGAGATGATGAAGGAGAAGATGACATGTGATAGTAGGGATTTTGATTTTTTGTATTTTTATATTTTGTGTAAAAATATTGCAGACATTGTTTAAGTGAAATCTTGAATGAAAAATGGATTAATATAGGATTGATGCTACTCTAATTTATGTGTTATGTATGTTATCTATGGGATTAGTTTTTATGTCTTTCACTTTAGTTTTAGGCCATTTCGGGCCATTGCTAGTTTTAGGGCATTTCAGGCCATTCGTAGTTTTAGGCCATTTCAAGCCATGGCTAGTTTTAGGCCATTTTGGGTCATGTGTAGTTTTAGGTCATTTTGGGCTATGGTGCCGATATATTTTTAGGTCATTTCAGGCCATGGTGTAAATAAAAAGGTATGTTAACGATTTTGGGCCCTAGCTTAGATGGATGAATACGAAGCTAATAAGTGGTAAATGTACAAAGGATGTTAACTAGGTAGGAAGTAGTGGGGTTGCTACGCTATGTGTAACTGCTTTTTGACCCACCATAGATGTTTGGCTAAGGCACTCATCTACATCGTTGTCCACCACTTGGAAGGGCAACTCACCCCATGAATTTTTTTTTCTTGAGCCGACATGCTGGGCTGGCTCTTTCACTAAACCATTAGTATCTACAGAGATAGGTGCCTCACTCTTAGAGGTTATGACCTCCGAGCCCTATTCCATATCTATGTTATTGATTGCTTGCATTGCAACCTCATTGTCATGGATTACCACTTCCTTGCCTACATAGGGTAGATGGATCTCTTGATGTATGGGCGAAGAGACGATCCTAAGTTGTGTTAACCATGATCTACCTAAGATTAGGTTAAACTTGGGCATCTCTTCCACCATGATAAATGTTGCATTAGTGGGGAACTAGTCTCCTACCACAAAGTCAATGTGGACCATGCCTTTCACTATGAGCCATGCCCTATTGAATGACTTCAAGCATGAAATCATTATGGGTCTGATCTAGTCAACCAAACCAAGCTTATCCACTATAGGGAATGGGATGACATTTGTAGCAACCCCATCATCAACGTGTACCCTTCGGATCTTGTATTGGCTAACCCTAATTGTGATGAAAAGAGGTGTTGTAGTCAACTGACCCATTTCAGGGTCTTTCCTAATGGAATCATCACAAAAAGTCAATTGGGATGGCTTGGGTCCTACAGATGTAGAAGAAAGCATAACTAAGTGGATTACTTTTTCTTCTGCTGACATGTTCTCGTCAACTGGGATCACCGCTAACGTGTGAACCAAAGCCTCACGGTGTGTAGTAGAAGTCATAATCAAGTCATACAGGCTCAACATTGTGTTTTTTTGTTTCAAATCTTGCCTAACCTAAGTGAGAGTGCTTAAAAGATCTAGACCACCTTCCTGTTTACTGCTTTTCTCCTTCTCCATTCATCCTATGAGACAAATTTCCCGAGGAGGAATAGTTTCGAGTCTAGGATCATACCCTTTCGAGTGAGGTGGTGATGACCGTGCACGTGTAGCAACGTCATCTTTCAACAATGAGGACATAGATGTAGAGGGCAAGGGCATAGGTTTGGAAGCACTCAGGGTAGTACATTCCATTGATGCCTCACCTATTAAATGCTCTTCTCATTTTTTTGGGCGAGAAGGCTAAGGTGCTATCTTATGTGCGGTGGGGATGGTTAAATGGCTTAGCCCCCTGATGACGAATGGTGCTAATGGTGTTAATGCGTGTAGTGATGTGGTTTTGCTAATAGAGGGTGTAGGGCTAAATGTCTGGGGAGGGACTCTCAAGACAAACATTTTTTGTGGAGTTTTCTTGGCCATTGATGGTGTTGGTGCACTACGTTGAGGCACACAAACCACAAATGGCCGCTAGGATAGTTTAGGATTATTGTTAACACTGATAGTGTTGATAATGTAGCTAGCGTTGTTGGCCTTAAGAGGATCCATGTAAACATGCAGAGAATGATATTTGGAATGCACTGGGTTGCTATTGTGTAAAACCAGTTTCCCTTGATCAATCATTCTTTGGATGTCATCTTTTAATGCCATGCAGTAATCTGTGTCATGACCACACTATTGATGCTCCAGTCTGAAATTCTTAGGAATTGGTGGCTCATTGGGCAAGGCCAAGGAGGGGTTCCTATGAAGTTTGTAGTATCGTTGATGTTTTTTAACTCCCTCCTTTGACATCCACTTGTGTTGGATATATCCTTCTACTAGTAATTGCTTTAGAATTTTTGAAGGTTTGACGAGCAATGGGGTATATTTAGAGTGATCTGTATGCTCAAAGTTTGGCTTAGGTAGTGCAAATGCTTTAGATGTAGATGTGGAGGGTTGAGCTACATTGCCCTAGTTGGGCATGGGGTTAGTTCCTGCTATGGCCACTTTCTTGTTATTCTTGTTGTTGTTGGATTTGGCTTCTTTTACCACAGCGGCCACTGTGGTTTTTGCAACCTTGCCCTTGTCCTTCTTTGTGAATGTGTTCTTGTATGCAACATAAGCTAGGTCTTTACTTTCCTCGACCACATCTTGTATGCTCTTTATCTAGGCGAAAACCTAACTAAGAGTCCAGGGAGTGAGATAGTATAGTTTGGACTTGATAAAGTCATTCACTACACCCTTAAAGACAGCCACCAAATGGGACTCTGTGATTGGTTTATGGATCTCGTTAAGGGTAGTGCTTCACCATTGTATAAATTTTTGGACTAGTTCTAGTGGATCTTGCTTCACGCTCATTAGCTGATCCAGCATAACTTCTGGTCTCAAGTTACACTTGAAATGTGTTATGAACTAGGACAGGAGCTCCTCTAGGGTTGAGATGGAGGAGTGTGGGAGGGCACAGTACCAATCCAGGGCTTTCCCTGTCAAAGACATAACAAAGATGCAGATGATTGTATGTAGCCATTATTGCAAAACAGGGAATTCAAATCTAAATGTAACAAGATGAGCATTGGGGTCACCTTCTCCATTGTATTTTGTAACATGGGGGAGTGGCATCCTAGGGGGTAAAGTTAGCATGGGAACTATCAGGCTGATGGGGTTGTCTTGGTAGAAGTCCATGACTTGTATGGTATCAAAACCATCAGTCTTAAGGCATTTGATTTCCTCAGTAAGGATCTAGATAAGCTAGAACACTTGATCTAGACCCAGAGATGATAAAGATGGTTGGGGAGCTACAGAGGTAGCTTCCATCTATGGCATGGTAGGGGCAACAACCTAACTCATAGGCAGTGCTATTGGGGTGGCTCCTATGAAAGGTGTTGCTTGTGCTATCCACCACCTGGTAGGTTGTGCTATTGGAGCAATAACTACTAGTTCTGCCATGGGGTTGTCCACCTATGTGGCCGGCGGGATAGACCATGGTCTCATGCTTGGTTGTACCATTTGCGGAACCTGATACGCTTGGTGGCAAACATAGTGAAACATTTGGGTGGCTATGAAACAGGAGAAGTAAATGGGGTCCACCATGTGGGTGGGACTGGGCCTATCACTGACGGTGGAACAAGTGTAGATAGCGGAATGGACGTGGAAGCTACATACAACTGCGATATATGTATGGCGTGAATGTAGGGTAGGGTACCCATGATGGTTGCATGATACACTAAAGGAATTGATTAAGGAACAGTTTTTTGAGGAGTAGTGGTTAAAAAGGAGATAGGGGAGTGGGTGTATTGATATGCCAAGGGCATGGCATGGCTACCCATTGCCAATGAGATCATAGGTTGCTAGGGTACAGATGTGATCATGAAGGGAGCGGCGATAAAGAGTAGGTTTGTCCCGAAAGATGGAGTGGAAGGCATGGTGGCAGGGTTGGTTTGACCCCCACCTTCAGACTAGGAATCCAGTTCCTCTTACCTGTTTTAGAATGTCTCATCATGGTGAGATGTTATGTCTCATGGCTCTCTAGGCCTAATGGTCACTATTAGCTGATCTATGAGCCACTGATGCATCTATGTCAAAGGAATGGAAATGCTAGGAGTAGGAATAAATTCCTTCCCATTATATCAAGTGAACTCAAAAGCATGTTTGTCCTTGAGTTCTTGTGAATCTAAAGGTAGGTTTGCCTAAACCTTATCACAAAGAAAGTTGTACTGCTCGTATTGCTGAGCTGAGCCCTCATGTCCTTGATTTTGGATCCTGAGAGATCGACGTGGTCCCAGCACTGGACTAGGCAGCTACTCGACACCTGTGATGCCTTGAACTGAGAGGGGAACCTCAACATTAGAGGTAGTAACTGTGGTGCTTGAGGAAATCATTTTCATAAAGCTAAAAAGAGCTTGCAAATGAGGGAAACAAGGAGATCAAGGGGTGATTGGAGGCTTTCTATCCTATAGGATTCCAGAGGAATCATTAGAGTAACCGATTTGTACTTCATGATGCATAAACAACCACAAAAGGGTGTCACATTTACGCTAGTACATGAAGGGGTACAAAATGCATATAGGACTACCGTGAAACATGAAAAAGACACCGAAATGCCCTCCTTCTAGTGCCAGTAAACTATAACGACCAAAAACATTGGTGGCTAGAAACACCAAGAGGTTGTTAGGTGAATAGTTTTAACCGTGGATCTATGTGAGGGCTATGCTGAATAAAAATGAAAATGGGCAACCTTGAATGGTCTGGTCGATCAAACAAGGACTTAGTCGGTGTAATTTAACCTTATGTAAATGTTGTTTTAAGCATGAAATATGTGAAATCTAACTAATGATTGATAAATGCGATAATAAAGAAAATGATGCTATACAGTGATAATAATGTAGAAATAATAGAGCAACTGGGATGAGAAAATGCACCACCACAAAGTCGCAAGTTCGATTCTCTTCTCTTCTTGAAAATGCGTAACAAGTGGTATAGTGTTGGAGGGGCACAGGGAGTTTAGGAATGGCTAGAACACTCAAGATGCCTCAACTATGTTTTCGGGTATAAGCTTAAGAGCCAATAGTACAAAGTACCAACAAGCAAAAAGCTAATGCCAAGTTCCAATGCTAAAGGTGTCAACTTTCTTTGAATTGTTAAAATGCCAATCAATGCCAACAATGCTCAAAATTTCCAAAAATTGCCAACTGCAAAACCCAATTTTTGCCAACAATGCTTACAATGCCAATTTTTCCCCAACCAACCCCAAATTTGCCAACCCTTTGAGTGTTGCTCCTCAAGGTATTTATAGGACTAGGAGCAAGCGAGAGATGTAGTTTAGATGCCACATGTCCTAGACCCATGAGATGCTAATGTGTCCATATTGCATGGACATGCAAAGCTGATTGTGAACTTGCCATGCTGCAATCACACTGTTGAAACTGGTAGTGTTGGCATTAGGTATGCAAATAATGCAAGCAAGAGATGAAGCATATTGGCATAGCGTAGCTATTTGCTACGTTGTGCTACACTATGTAGCATAGCACGTTACCATAGCATAGTTGCTTGCAATGCTATACTACGCTATGTAGCATAGCACAGTGTAGCCACCAGTTTGAAAAGGAAATTTTCTTTGAAGTCAACTACAACTACATCTGTTGGAAGCTTCAACGCACATAGGGTTAACTTTTGAAGTTCTTTATTGAATTTTCATCTCTACTATGCTATGCTACGCTACGTAGCATAGCATAGCATAGTAGTCAGCTTTATCAGCGACTTGTGCTAAAGTTGTAAACACTTGTTTGAAGTCTTGATCATGCTAACAATTGTAAATTTTGCCTTTTGTGAAAGAGAAGCTATGAACTTGCTGAAATTTCATTTGAAACATTTCTTGCTACTCTTGTATTTTTGCTACACTATGCTACGCTATGTAGTGTAGCATATCGTAGCAGCCATCATGTCCTACTTTTTTCTCAATTCGCCACTTTCTAGTAAGAGACCTTCCTGAAGGACTTGAAGTCAAACAAGGCAACTGGTTTTGGAGGCCGAGGTGCTTTCTGAGTGCAATTTCTTCACTATAATCACTTGGTAAGCTAAGCCTTTCTGATTCTATGCTACGCTGCGTAGCGTAGCACTTAGTTCTGCAATTATTTGCACTTGATTGCCTGAGCAACTATCTTTCGAGGTCTGCTATGCTATATAGCGTAGCGTAGTGTATCAAAATTCTTCACTAGAAAACTTGCCAAACTTTTTTATGCATCTTGAGCACTGCCAACAACTCCACACATGGTTTCTAAACAAACTGTCAGTCGGGTGAAACATCTAGGTGGGCAGGCCAGAGAGTCCATTGGGCTTGTCAGCTTTGAAGGTAGAAAACTTGCTTAACTGAATAGTCTAAACTTAGTGCATTCATTTCCTGCCAAACTACCATGACACTGCACTTGTGGAAATCCCTTGCCTGAATTCCAAGATGCTGGTGAAGCAAGAGGATCTTGAAATTTTAGCTTGTTTTAAGGGTGGAGGTCATTTTGGTGGATTGTTGAAAAGACATGTTTATTGATGAGCAATGAGGTACCCCTATGCCTAACCATACAAATCACAAGCATTCACACATGGTTCAATTTGATTCTATGGATGGGACTAGTTGTGCATCTAAATCATTATGTTTTCATTATAGTTCATTATCTTTCCACTTGGAAGAGTGGCAGCTTTGTCACATACGATTTAGTCTAAAGTGAGGCATATGATTGATGTTTTCTAATCCTATGCTACTCTTAATGACAATAAAGAGATAAATTAATTAAGCTAATAAATAGTGGAAAGTAAAGTCTAAAATTTCCTATGTGTGATAAGTATCCATCCCTAACCATCTACTCATACCTTGGACTTCGTATAACTACCACTATGGTTGCCAAGAATACATCACTAGGCTTGCCAAATAATACATTGTTGGGTTAGCAAGTAATTATACTTAAACACTCATGATTAGTTGTAATCATTCTACTTAATGATGGGAATAGTAAATAGTAATAAATGGAAACATTAACTAAATAAAATAGTAAATAATTAAACAATTAAACAATTAATGCAATAATAAATCTAAGTAGATGTTGCAATGATGGGAGTAATCTCGATCTTTATTTTCAATCATGTAACATATCCAAGTACATCACACTCAAATAAGTATGTCATACAATTACAAACATCACATTGTAGGCATACATTGGGAATAATAGAACTAGGGATCAACAATCTATGAAAAAGTTAACTAAAATCTAAATATAAAACTATGTCCCAACCATGCACCCAAGTGTTGTATTTATAGGCTAGCATAGAAGAGATGATATTGGATATCTAATGTCATTTCCAGGGATCCAATATTACATATAAGATATTGAAGCCTTGATATTGGGTATCCAAGATCAGGGTTGACACAATCATGACTCATCATATCCCCATGATTGAACGAAAACTCACTCTTGAGTTAACAAAATGAGGAACAAGTTCTTTACAAAAAATATTAGGAAGGTACAAAATTATTAATTGAATCAAATGAATAAAAAAATTGATCTAATTGCAAAAGGTTATATTAACATCAACTAAGTCACTATCTAATCAACCAGACCATTCATGGTGCCCCATTTCTGTTCTATCCAGCACGGCCCTCCCGCGGAAACGGGGTTAAGATTGTCAACGATTGACAACCTCTCGGTGTTTCTCAACCACTGACATTTTCGGTCACTATAGTTTTTTTGGCACTAGAAGCAGGGCCTTTGGTGCCCTTTCCGTGTGTCATAGTAATCCTATAAGCCTTCTACACCCTGATACACATTAGGGTAAACTTGACACCCGTCTGTGGTTGTTTATATGTCGTGCGGTGCAGATTGGTCACCTCAACGGTTCCTTGGGAATCCTATAGGACATAAAGCCTCTAGTCACCAGCTAACTTGCCTATCTTATGGTATTCTTGCATGCACTCTATACCCTATCATACACTAGCATAAACATGACATCCTTTTGTAGTTGTTTATGCATTGTGTGGTATAGATCGGTTGCTTCGATGGTTCCTCAAAACCCTACAAGACATAAAGCCTTTTTTATTGCTTTCCAATTTCTTTGCTCTTCTCATTCACAAAACTATTTAGCTTTTCAATTTCTTTGCTTTTTTCTATTTGCAAAACTTTTTAGCTTAACAATGGCTTCCTCAAGAACCGTTGCTAACACCTTCAACGTTGAAGTTCCCATCACAGTTCAGGGCATCACAGATCCCAAACAATTGCTCAACCTAATGTTGGAAACACGTTGCTCCCTTAGGATCCAAAATTTGGGACCTAAGGGCTTGGCCCAACAATATAAGTGCTATAACTTCCTCTATGCAAAGGTTTAGGAAAACCTACCTTTTGATGTGCATGAATTCAAAGATGAACATAGCTTCAAGTTCGCTTATTTTGGTGGGAAGGAGTTTGTTCACACTCCCAGTGCTTCCATACCTTTGACACAGACAAATCAAAGGCTTCTAGACTAGCTAATCTAGTTGGCTAGTCTTAAGGAGCAATAGGACATAACATCTAACCAGGATGACGTCTTCCAGGATGGATAGGATGAACTTGATTCCCAATCTGACAAGGGAGGTCAAACCAACCCCATTCCTATCCTTCCTACCCAGTCTTTCTGGTCCAATCCATTGTCTGTCACCACTCCCTTTGTGATCACACCTATGCTCCCAAAGCCTAGAATCACAACTGCAATGGGTAGCCATGTCGCCTTCCCAACGTATCAACACCCTTATTCCCCTATTTCATTTGCAGCAACTATGCCTCTGCCAACCGTTCATCAGCCCATTCCTATAGCACATCACACACTAATCACAGCTACCCTACCACATGTTCATACTGTACCTACTTCACAGTCATATGCAACTTCCATTTCCATCCCTACATTTACGTCTGTTCCACCTACTGCGATGGGCCCGAGTCCATCCACATGGTGGACCTCATTCCCTTCTCCTATTCCACAACCATCACAGATGTCTCATTATGTTCACCCTCAGACCTACCAAACCCCCCAAATGATACAACCAAACACAGGGCTATGGTCTATGTCGCCGGTGACACAAGCAGTCTATCCGGCAGCCCAACCCGCGGTTGCTACTCCAACAGCACCACCTGCTAGGTGGTGGATAGCGCAAGAAACATCATTCATGGGGGCTATCCCAATGGTACCACTAATGGGTCACACCACCACCCCTGCCATTCCACAGATGGGAGCTATCTCAGTAGTTCCCCAACCGTCCACAACATCACAGAGTCTAGATCAAACGTTCTAGCTTATCCAAACCCTCACCGAGGAAATAAAATGCCTCAAAGCTATTGGCTCTAACATGGTACAAGTCATGGACTTTTACCGGGATGACCCCATCAACCCTACAATCCCTACTCTGAAGTTACCCCCAGGGATGTCCCTCCCCCACTTCACGAAGTACAATGGAAAGGGAGATCCCAATGCACATCTTGTTACCTTTAGGTCTAAATCCCTTCTATTGTAACAATGGCCGCACATGATTATCTATGTCTTTGCTATGTCCCTAGCTAGGAAAGTCTTTGATTAGTACCACGCTCATCCATTTCAACTCTAGAGGAGCTTTTGACCCAATTCATGACACGCTTCAAGTATAACTTGAAGGTGGAAACCATGTTAGACTAGTTGATGAGCATAAAACAGGATCCTCTGGAACCAGTCCAGAAGTTCATCCAATGATGGAGCGCAACCCTTAATGAAATTCGCAAGCCCATCTTGAAGGGTGTAGTGAATGACTTTATCAAGTCTAAAATGTACTACCTCGCCCCTCACACTCTTAGTCAAGCCTTCACTCAGACTAAGAGTATACAGGACATAGCCAAGGTAAGCAAAGACCTAGCCTACATTGCCTACAAAAAAACTTCACAAAGTAGAACAAGGGTAAGGCCCCAACAAGCATAGTGGCCACTATGGCGACCGAGGAAAAACCCAAACCAAGTAACAATGGTAACAAGAACAACAAGAAACTAGCCATACCCATAGCTAACCCCGTGCCCAAGAAGGAAAATCCGCTGCAACCTCTAGTACCCACACTTAGAACATCTACACAACCCAAACCTAACTTTGAGTGTAAAGATCATTCAAAGTACACCCCACTACCTCTCAAGCCTTCGAAACTCCTAAATAAACTATTGGTAGTGGGGCACATCCAACATAAGCAAATGTTGGAAGAAGGAATCAAGAGATATCAGCGCGACTGTGAGCTCCTTAGGAACCTCTTTTTGGCCCTACCCAATGAGCCCCCAGTTCCTAAGGGTTTCAAGCTGGACAAATTTTGTGACTACCATCAATAGTGTGACCACAACATAGATTATTGTCTAGCATTGTAGGATTAGATCTAGAGATTGATCGATCAGGGAAAACTGGTATTGGACGAAAGCAACACAGTACGCCCTAAGAACCAATCTATGCATGTCTACACAGACCCCCTCAATGTCCACGATGCTAGTTACATCAGCAATGTCATCGGTATTGATAGTGATCCTAGGCCACCCAAGTAGCCATTCATGGTCCGTGTGCCTCAGTGTAGTGCACCAGCACCACCAACGATTGGCCAAAGCTTGCCATAGTCTTTCATTCTGAGAGTCCCTCCACGGGCATCCATTTCCATGCCACCTATTAGCAAAACTTTGCTACTCTACCCATTAACACCATTAGCCCCTTTCATCATCAGGGGGCCAACTCCTTCAATAGCCCCCATCCCACGCCAGACAGTTGAACAACCTTTTCGTCCCAAAAAATGAGAAGTGTGTTTTGTAGGTGAGATGTCCAGAGAAAGTATCGCCCCTAGTATTTCCAAGCCTACGTCTTCAACCCCTATGTCCACGCCCTTATCACCAAAAAGGGACATTGCTCTAACCATACAGTTTGCATTGTCCTACCAAAATGGGCTTGAACCTAGACCTGAAATCACCCTTCCTTGGGAAATTTGTCTTCTAAGATGAATAGAAGAGGAGGAAAGTGTTAAACAGGGGGGCAGCCAAGACCTCTTGGATGCCCTCACTTAGGTCAAGCAAGCTCTGAAACAGAAAAACACTACATTCAGCTTGTATGACCTAATCATGATGTCCGTCCCACACCATGAGGCTCTGATCCATATGTTGATAGTGATTCCGACCAACAAAGACATGCTAGTGGAAGAGAAAGTGATCTACTCGATCATGCTCCCCTCTGCACCTACAGAGCTAGAACTACCTCAACTAACTTTCTATGATGACACCATTAGGGAAGATTCCAAAATGAGCTAGGTGACTACAACACCCCTTTTCATCATAGTTTGGGTCAGCCAACACCAGATCTAAAGGGTACACATTGATGATGGGGCTTCCACGAATGTCATCTCCTTCCCTATTGTGAACAAGTTGGGCTTGGTTGACCAGATCAAACCCACAATGATGTCATGCTTGAAGTCGTTCAATGAAGCACGTGTCCTGGTGAAGGGCATAGTCCACATAGACTTCATGGTAGGGGACCAATTCCCCACAAACGCGATGTTCATCGTGGTCAAGAAAATGCCTAGGTTTAACCTAATCTTGGGGAGATCATGGTTAGCACAGCTTAGGGCTATCTCCTCACCTATACACTAGGAAATCCACATACCATACACAGGTAGGGAGGTGGTGATCCATGGTGATGAGGTAGCAGAGCAAGCAATCAATAACATAGATATGGAGCAGGGCTCAGAGGTTGTAATCTCTAAGAATGAAGCACCTATTTATGCACACATTAACCATCCAGCAGGAGAATTGGGTCAGCAGATCAGTCTCCAAAATGAAGGCATGTGGGTTGAGTTGTCCTTTTAAGCAAGGGACAATGATGCAAACGAAGGCCCTAGAAAAGTGCCTTGGCCTTACACTCTGCTCAATCCACGATGGGTCAATAAGTAGCTATGCATAGCGTAGCAACCCCGCTGCTTCCTACCCAGTCACCATTCTTTGCACGTTACCATCTTTCGTTGTTTACAATCCATCTATCTTCATAAGTTACTAGTTAGTCATTGTTCAAGTTGTTAACATATCATCTCTTTGGAATGCTATGCTATGGCCCGAAACAACCTAAAACTAGCAATGGCCTGAAACAGCCTAAAACTAGTAATGGCCCGAAATGGCCTAAACTTAGCAATGGCCCAAAATAGCCTAAAACTAGCAATGGCTCGAAATGGCCTAAATCTAGCGATGTTCCCCTGAGGCCAAAAATGGCCTAAACTAGCAATGGCCCAAAATGGCCTAAAACTAGCTATGGCCTAAAATGGCCTAAAACTAATAATGGCCCAAAATGGCCTAAAACTAGCTATGGCCCAAAATGGCCTAAAACTAGCAGTAGCCTGAAATGGCTTAAAACTAGCACATAAAAAGCATGAAAATTTTACACAAAACGTAGCATGTACACAATGCACAAGTCAACCTAGAATCTATTTCTTTTCTGAAATTCTCTTCTTTATTCAAAACTTTTTCCTTTTGAACAATGTTTGCAAAAATTTTACGATATTTTAAAATTTTAAAAAAATCCCATGTTATCATGGGTTGTCCATGTTCACATCATCTTTGCCATTCATTTCTGCATCATTTCCTTTTGCATTACCTTCCCCTACATTGTCCTCTGTTGATTCTTCATTCCTTCCCTCTACGGGCCCTACACCCTCATCTGGAGCCTGCATCATAGGAATGAAGTAGTCAACTAAAGCAACACACACAAGCTATGATAGAGCATAAGCATTAATACAATAGAAAGCAACTAACCTAAGAAGGGTTTGCACCCATCTCCAAGGGTATCTGGTCTAAACTAAGCCAAGGCGGTGCTAGACCTCATTTGCCGTGATGTCCATCCAACGCCTATTGCTTGGTTCAATGTCTGCAGTAGCTCTCTCCCTTTCAGTGGTTGTCCACCTTGGTGGTCCCAGAGAAAAGGAGATGGTTGCAGTCTCTCCTATGGAAAGGTCCACTTTCCAGTCAGGATATTCTGTAACCTTTACCTGCTCTTTGAACTTAGCATAGGCCTCAAAAGCATCAATGGCATTTACGAATGCTTTATACGTAAACGCCTCCACAACAGCATCCCTATATAGTTTACGGGTAGTGGCATGTCCTAGTTTATACATATGTTTAAGATTTATCTGAGACTACCCCCATTCATAAACCTTGGTGCTAAAATCTTTCAAATCCTGCATAACACAACTAGCAAGTGTTAGCATCATGTTTAAGTGCAATGCGTATGCAACATAGAAATACCTAGAATTTCATGCATATAGCATAGCATAACCCTCTTCCCATGCATAGCGTAGCAAGAACATGAAAGTGATAGCATAGCAAAGATATCCTAGCGTAGTAACAAAGAAGTTAATCCTAACAGAGCGATTAACAATACACCCTGATAGAACATGTGTTGCACTTTCATATCATGCATGGCCCAACCCTCCTGAGGGTCCTACGCTATGCCATTCAAAAGCTGAGTAACCTAAACTATCCAAACCCCCATGGTTATGACAACCATAGTGCTAGCAGTTTAAGCAACCCTACATGCAATGATAGTATAGCATTTATGCATTCACCGCAGCCGAAACGGTAATAGCGGCAATGCAAAGGCCAAAACAACGCGATGACAAAAAACACAAATGACTAAGACTAGGATACAAAATGAAAGCAGAAAATCAAAAGAAAATGATAACAGAATCACAAAAGAGTAGAGGAAGCATAATAGCCTACTGGGTCAATGGTGTGTCCTCCCGCACCATGATGTGCACTTGTGTCATGTGCCCTAGGGTTTTCTTCACCTCCTCAACCTTTGCGAGTGCCAAGTGAGTATATTCCTTATTTGGAGCCATCGTCTTGCTTGTAGACTTTCCCTCGTCGCCATGTAAAAAATAACCTTGCTCATTGTTAGGACAATCGCTCCGCGCTCTAAAATCACTTTTTGCTCCGAATATGGGCTCTATGCTCTTACGGTGAGAATGACAAGCTTACCAGGGTTTAATCCTTATTTATGGTTGTAATAGTAAAAAAAGGAAAACTTGCCACTCTCTCTCTCTGTTTAATGTGGAGTGCGTCGTACAACGTAGCATGCTTGCCATGACATCATAGCACTATTGGAATTAAAACCTTGACACACTTCATGCTAATTTCTTGCTTTCCCAAAAAATGAGAAAAAATATATAGTTTTCATTACCAGTCCGAAAAGACCTTAAACTAGCAACCCCAGCACAATCGTAACTTTCGCAGTCCAAAAAGACCTTAAACTAGCATTTTTAGCGTAGTGTTCCACTCTTGTTACTGGTCCAGAAAGATCTTAAACTAGCAATCCTAGCATAGCAGTGACTTTAATAGTTTGAAAAGACCTAAACTAGCAGTTTTGATCTGTTATATGTTCATAATCTACAATGATGCTAAATTAGCAGTTTCATATTTTCGCATCAGCAAGTTTGCTTTTCTTAGTAGTTTCACGTTTTCACATCGATAGTTTTACATTTCCTATTTTAGCATCTCTACATCTCCATGCCATAGTGGTTTTCCATGACTATAAATTGAAAATTTTTTAATCTTTACATCATGCTTCGCTAGTTGCATCTCATTGTTGTTTTGCAAATTTGTGTTATACATGACTATTCCCAACAAGTGCCTTTTAACTAGGCTTTCATCTCATTTTGACAAGTTAAGCAAAAATTGGAAATCCATCGCAATCTCTCCACGACTTTAGCTTTAGTAGGTCCACATGGCAAGCTTGCGAGGTAATTGAACCTTGACCTGATTGACTGGGGATCAACCACAGCTAGCACCATAGCGGCTTAAGGAACATCCCAAGACTGGCCCGAGCATCTAGTTCAAACCCTAGATTTGGAGGCCGGGGATGTAACTAAGGACCCTCTCATCGAGATGCCTATAATCATGTCCAAGGGTGAAGTAGAAACATTAAAACTTAGCTCCCTTTTAGACACATGGGTGCACAAAAACATAGTCAAGATTCTACAGGACAACATCAAAGTCTTCACATAGTCATACAGTCACATGCTAGGTTCAGATCCAAGGCTGATATAGCACAACATCATCCTAGACTCGTGCATGAAGGAAATCAAATAAAAAGCTTGTAAGGTTAAACTAGAAATTACACTAGCTATAAGGGATGAAATCACAAAGCTATACCAAGCTGGTTTCATCCACGTAGTTGATTATTTGAAATGGGTGTCCAACATCGTCATGGTTTCTAAGAAAATGGGAGGAATACAAATCTATTTAGACTTTCAGGATCTAAAAAAAGTAATGATCAAGGATGATTTTCCACTGCCAAGCATCAATCAACTCATCGACACTACAGCTGGCCATGCCCTGCTATCCTTCATGGATGGTTTCTTCGACTACAACCAAATTTGCATCAACCCGGAGCATCAACTAACAACAACCTTCATGAGCCCATAGGGGACCTTTTGTTACACCATGATGCCTTTCAGGCTCAAGAACGTCGGGGTAACTACCAACAAGCCATGACTTACATCTTCAGTGACTACATCCTAGAAACATTAAATGACTACGTGGATGATATAGCAATCAAGTTCAAGGAGGCAGCTAATCACCCACATGATCTAGGGGTAGTCCTTAAGTATTGTCAAATGCATGATCTACGCCTTAATGCTAAGAAGTGTGTCTTTGGGGTAAAAAATGGATGCATGTTACGGTTCGTGGTATCAAAGGCTGGAATACGGGTGGACCCTGACAAGGTTAAGGCCATCGTCAACCTGGCACCTCCTACAAACCTTAAAGAGCTGCACGGTTTGCAAGGTAGGGTATAGTTCATTCAAAGGTTTATAGCAAAGTTTACTAACAAGTTACAACCCATGCAACATCTTCTAAAGAAAGGGATTAACTTCGACTAGACAACCCAGTGTCAACAAGCCTTTGATGACTTGAAGGAAGAACTCTCGCACCTTCCAACTATGCATCCGCCACAAAGGGATAAGCCTTTCTTCATCTACCTTGCCACCTCCGACACATCTATCATAACATTGTTATCTAAAAAAAAAGGTGACGGATCTGAGATACTAGTGGATTATCTGAGTCATGCATTAATAGCACATGAGGTGAAATACAACGAAGTGAAGAGGAATTTCCTTATCTTAGTGTTTGCGTTAAAAAAGTGGAGGTACTACCTATTTTGTAGTACAACTAACATCATTTGCAAAAGCAAAATACTCTAGGCTATCACTAACAACCTGTATGAAAGTAGCCAAATAGCTTGGTTGAAAGCAATAACCGTAGAGTTCAACCTACACTATGTAAGCCAGTCGTCGACTAAGGGTCAAGCTGTAGCAATGCAACTTACGGCCTCACCTGTCGATGACCACACAACCATAGATCCCGAATTCCTAGACGAGCATGTTGGCACTATCAACATCATCCCATTACACCTGGAAGCTACTTTACACTTTGACGGTGCCTCAAATGTGCAAAGAGGTAGTGTAGCTACTATCATTATGTTTCCCTCTAGGGAAATGCACAAGTTTGCTTATCACTTTGTGTTCCCCTGCACCAACAACATGGCAAAGTATGAGGGGCTAATCAGAGGCCTCTCAACTACCCAAACACTATGCATACAATGCTTGACAATCCATAGTGATTCACAACTAGTTGTGAGTCAAATCATCAAGGTCTATGCCTGCAAAGCTACGCACCTGCAACCCTACTGTGATCTAGCAAAAAGACTGCTTAAGCAATTTGCAACCACAGATGTGCAACATGTGCCATGCAACAAGAACATCATAGTAGATGCCTTAGCCACCCTTGCATTAAATATTCCACCACACTCATTCACAAATTTACCAACTTCAATTGTCGAATGTATTGAGCCTATCACTCAAGCAGGACACGTGGCCTCTATCAGTGCTGCAGATACCTAGGAGTGGTATGCTAACATTAAAGCCTACCTACAATATGATGAACCCCCAAGTAGACTGACATCTGCCTAGAGAGATGCAATCTGTAAGTGTGCCCAGCAATATATGCTCATGGGAAATGACATCCTATGCAGATGCTCCTATTACGGGATATTGTTGGCATGTGTGGGTGAGGAGCAAGTGCAGAAGGTAGTTAATGAAGTGCATGAAGGACTATGTGGTGGGCACATAGCACCTAGGGCTATGGCTGTGAAAATCAGACACCTAGGATACTACTGGCCCCATATGGAGCATGACTACTTGTCAAAAGTCAAGAAATGTGACACATGCCAGAGATACACAAATCTCATACATGTCTCACCTACGGACCTTCATCCAATGCAAATTACATGGCCTTTCCAACGATAGGGACTAGACCTCATAGACCCTATCACACCTAAGTCCTCCACAGGGCATAACTTCATTATCACTGCCATTGAGTACTTTACTAAGTGGATGGAAGCTATCCCCCTAAGGAAGATGACGTCTCAACAAATCTGCCACTTCATCCTAGACAACATTATGACAAGATTTGGGCTTCCGATGACTATTGCAACTGACAATGGGCCATAATTCAATACTATGGAAACCTAAACCTTCTGTAGTAATCTAGGAATCAGGAAATCATTCTCCTCCCCATATTACCCATAAGCAAATGGACAGGCAGAGGCTACAAATAAGTCCATCATCAACTTGCTGAAGCATATGCTTAGCAACAGCAAGAGGCAGTGGCACGAGTAAATCCTCTACGTTCTATGGGCCTACAGGACGACGTGTAGAACCATGATGAGTAAGGCCCCTTACAACCTTATTTATGGATCTGAAGCTATGTTGCCTCTTGAGTTGCAGGTACCATCACTTCGGATGATCCTCTTGGATGTTGTGAGCGAGGCCCAAAACAATGAGTCACAGATCATTGACCTCAACTCAATAGAGGAGGAGTGTGCGTAGACGCTAAGCTGCATAGAGCACTACCAGAGCAAGCAATAGCAAAAGCACCATGAAGACTCATGTTAACAGCTAGTATAGAAGGAAGACCTCATCCTCAAATCTATACATGAACATGTGAGAAAATTCTCAGCCAACTGGGAAGGCCCATACATGGTCACTAAAGCCTTTGGAAATGGAGCCTTCAAGCTAGCAAACATGGACAGTAATGAGTTCGTCAACCCAGTGAATCACTCGTACCTCAAGCTATACTACATCAAAATCATGGTGGCAACAAGTAGCATCTGCTACAATGTTAAACTAATGGCAACAAGCAGCGTTTGCTATGACATTAAATTGGCAGTAAAAAGTAGTGTCTACTACGACGTTAAACTGGCTGCAACAAGCAGCATCTGCTGTGATGTTAAACTAGCGACAACTATCTACTACGATGTAAAATTGGCATAGCTAGTCCACTATGACTATAAACTAGCACAGCACGTTCGCTATGATGTTAAATTGGCATGTACGGTCTGCTGGGATCTTAAACTAGCACAGCGGTCTGCTGGGATCCTAAACCAACACATGGTCTACTAGGACCTTAAACTAGGTTCGTGTCACGTCCTGAGCATGCATTTGCACCAATTACATATCAAACAAGTGTGTGCAGTGCTAACATGGGGCTGGGATGTTGCAACTCCAGAACGTAGTTCATGGTGCAATGAGAACACGATCTGGAACATATGCGACGCCGCCACCCTTGGCACCATGCTGATCCTTTGGAGATGTTGTATGACATCACACTGGCCCTCCAAACCTACCATCGCCATGGCCCAACACCCTAACAGAAGGTCCTTGGGAAGTGCTTGCTGCTAGAGTTCTGGTAGTATTGTGGCCCAGCCACAATATTGTTACCCTCCAACTCCTTGTTGACACCTGGGCTTGCACAATGTTTAGCTATGTGGTAGCTACTCCCATAGCTGAACTGAGAAGGCATGCCTTTGGTAGGAATTCCAAAGCATCCGCACTCATAGCAACTCCCTGTTCCTTCGATGCCAGCTCCTCCACGCTGATGCTGCTGAGGCCATTGTTGGCCTTCCTACTTTGGACACCATACACTAGCAAAGGTATCCAAGAGCTTCAATAATGTCTGCAGCAAGCAAGAATTGTTTCCTCTCTTTGCATCATGGCTATTTCGCTCTCCATCGTGCTTACAAGGTGCAGCCGAAGGCATGTCTTGCCACAACAGTAAATGCTATGACATTGCTAAGTGAGTGCCTTGACTAGCTTGGCTACTTTAGAGTGAAAATTCCATGATTTGCGTAAGACAGCTCACCACATTGGAAGCATCTGTAGGTAGGTCAGAACCCCACACAGATGTAACACAACTCATCCTAGGAAAGAAACACCTATCCTACAAGAGGTCGAAGTTCAGTGAAAGTAAAGATGAAAATGCAAACAACTCCCTCATGAGCACTCTGATGAGGGACTCTACTAAGCCTTATCTTTACTCTTTTTCATGAACCTCCTTCCTCCCTTCTTCGTCCTTTCTCCCTGCAAAAATCAATGCAACACTCTCAAGCACAGCCAAGTGACATCTTAATAATCACTAAGCAGCAACATTAGCATTGTGTCTTTTGTGGTGTTTCATATTCTTTGTCAACATCTCTCCAGCACATCCTCCAAACATCAAAAAAGAGGGGCCAATGAAACACCCCAAAATTCGAAGGCATGCTTACTTCACCAAGTCTTTGCAATTCACATAGCGTTATGGCAGTTCTTTAGGAGATGGATGCTCTAATGTTTAGACTATCCAATTCAATAGGTGTTCTACCCCAGGTGTCAATAGGCTAAATGAATTCTCCAACCTACCCACCTGAGTAGTTCATCCAACTGACAATGCACTTAGGAGCGGTGCACAGAATTGTTGGCAGTGCGCAGAATGCTTCAGCAAGTTTTCTAAGTCAAGGAGTTTTGCTATGCTATGATACGATATGTAGTATAGCAAAATTTAGAAGACATTTATAGAAGCGTAGTGCTACACTATGCTATGCTACACAACATAGCATAGCATAGCAAAAGCTAGACGATCAGTCCCCTTGCCCAACTTTAAGTCCTTTAGCAATGTCTCCTTCTATCAGAAAGTAGTGAATTGGCAAGAAATAGGCCATGCTGGCCACTACGCTCCGCTATGCTACATGGTGCAGTGCAGTGTAGCAATTCTACAAAAGTGATGATAGAAGGCATCTCAAAGGGCAGGATCAGCAAGTTCGCAAGATTCACAATGCAAAAGGAAAAGTTTGTAGATTGGCGATGCTTTTTGTGACTAAGGCTAGCTACTATGCTATGATACGCTATGTAGTGTAGCATAGTGTAGAAAATATACAATAAATAGTTAGCATGCTTCAAAGGTTTCCAATACATGCAGCAAGACACAGTGAAAATATTTTGCTTCGAATCGACGGCTACATTACGCTACGCTATGCTGTGTAGCATCGCACAACGTAACAAGATGCTACACTACACCAAACATGCTATGCTACAAAGCATAGTAGAGCATGGCAAGTAGTTATGCTACATCAATGCACTCCACCTAATCGCACCATTTCTCTAACAGTGTAATTAAGTGGTAGGCTTGTAATTACGGCATGGTAGACTCACCCAACGGTCATGCAAGCATGTGCAACATAGATAGGTCAATGCAAGCCCATAGCATGTGGCATTCAAACTGTATCTTTTGTGCACCTTTTATCCTATAAATACCCCAATGAGCAATGCTCTAAGGGTCCAATTTTTTGGCATTTTTGGTTAACTAACAATTTTTTTGGCTGACAAGCAAAATAGTTAGCACTGTAACCTTGAGCATTGTAAGCTTTCTATTTAACATTGTAAACAGTTAGCACTCTCAGTTGGAATTTTGTTCTACTCTTCTCTACAACCTTGGTAGCATTTCACATTGTTAGTCCATGTTCAAGCACACAACCATCTTGCTCTACATGTCTTGGTTACTCTCAGGACCTCTACAATCCTTAGTGCTATGCAACCGATTGTATCCACCTTGATAAAGTGAAGTCGTAGCTTTGAAGCGGTGCATTTTTCTAATTGCATTTTACTTTGTCTCCTTCTTACTATTGAATTTTACATTATTTTCTATCTCTTTTACATTTAAGCATTACTTTGCACTATTGATCTTGTTTTCAAATTATCTAGTTGCAAAAGGTTATATTAACACTGACTAAGTCCCTGTCTAATCGACTAGACCATTCAGGGTGCCCTATTTCCGTTCTATCCAGCACGGCCCTCCCACAAAAACGGGGTTAAGACTGTCAATGACCAATGACCTCTCGGTGTTTTTTAGCTACCAACATTTTCGGTTGCTACAATGAGCTATGAGGAATTCGTTCCTCGATTTGAGGTCTTCCACTTCAGTGCTCAAGTTGGCCTTCTCCTTCTCGACCTTTTGGACTCATTTCCACAAGTCCTCGTTGATGTGCCTACACTCCCACAAGGAGCATGCTAAGTGCAAAGTCCATTTTCTAGCCTTGTCGTATGTATGAAAAGATACCTCGATCACTTTAGGTGGGAATGTCGGCACATCACTAAATTTCAAAGGCCGTGTCGAGTCCCATTTGAGTTGAGAGGCTATCATAACACAAGAAGCCCATTAGTCACACTAGCGTAGCAAGGTTAGAAAAACTTAAAGCATCTAGCATAACAACATAAGAGCATTTAGTGTAGCTACTTACCCACTTCAAGGTTAACCTTCTTGAGGCAATCGATCATGTCATTGATGACGCCTTGCTTAAACATAAACTTGTCAGGGGTCTTGGCCCATGGTTCCACATGAATTAGAGGGGGTCCTACAACATTAACAGTGGCATATGTCATACAGCTAAATGTGTCAGCAATGACCGAAATGGACTATGATAAGGTGAATATATTTTTAGACTCACAACGTTCGCTACGACATAAAACTAGCAAAGGTGAGCAAACGTCTGCTACGACATTAAATTGGCACAGCTTCACCAATGTCCGCTATGATGCTAAACTGGCAAAGCCTATCTACTATGATGTAAAACTGGAACAGATAGTCTGCTATGACTATAACTTGGCTCAGATAGTCTGCTATGACATTAAACTGGCATAGACAGTCTTCTAGGACCTTAAACTAGTTCATCCACCATCTGCTACGATGAAAAACTAGCGTAGTGGTATGCTAGGACCTTAAACTGGCACAACATTGGTCTGCTGGGATCTTAAACTAGCATAGCAGTATGTTGGGACTTTAAACTAGCATGGCAAATGTCCTCTATGATGTTAAACTGGCACATATGGTCTGCTGGGACCTTAAACCAGCACGATAGTCTGCTAAGATCTTAAACTAGCAGATGGTCTACCAGGATCTTAAACTGGGTTTACAACATGTCCCCAACACGCATCTACACCAATACACATCAAGCAAGCATGCACAGTGCCGACATGGGGTGGGATGTTGTAGTTCCAGAATATAGTTCACAATGCGATGAAAAAATGATTTGGAACATATGCAATGCCATTGCTCTTGGCATCCTGCTGATCCTCTGGAGATGTCGTATGACATTTCACTGACCCTTCAGACCTACTGTTGCCATGGCTCGTCACCTTGATAGTAGTTCCTTGGTCAGTGCCTATTCCTAGAGTTCCAACAGTATTGTGGCCTAGCCACAATATTGTTACCCTCCAGCCCCCTACCAACACCTGAGCTCAAACAACATTTAGCTGTGGAGTAACCAATCCCATAGCTGAACTGAGAATGCATGCCTTCAATAGGGATTTCTGGGCATCCGTACTCACAGCAACTCCTAGCTCCTTCGATGCCAGTTCCTCCATGCTGATGCTACCAAAGCCGTTGCTGGCCTTCCTACTTTGGACATCGCACACTAGCAAAGATGTCCAAAGCTTCAACAATGACTGTAGCGAGCAAGGAATTTGCCTTCATTTTACATCATGATTGTTTCTTCTAGTTTTCTTTTTGTTATGTTTGCAGGATGCATACCAGGGGGATGCTGGCTAGAGATGCGCTTCGCCATGGAAGCAAGACCCTACATGTTCCAAGGCATTCGTCTTGACTAGCTTAGTTAGCTTAAAGTGCACATCCTGTTCCTCCCCTTTACCTTCCTTATTTCACTCCTTACACTTACAATCCACTCTCTCCTCTCTTTCATAAGCTTTTTCGAATGCCTGTCAAGCCCTCTCATTTTCCCAACCACAAAATCCATGATGTGCGTAACACAGCTTGTTGCATGGGAAGCATCTGTAGGTAGGTTAAGGCCCCACATGGATGTAACATAACTCATCCTAGGAAGGAAATACCTATCCTATGACAAGGTTGTTTGTATATGTAAAAGGAAAAATAGGAAAGGTAAAAGCATAAGAGAGCAAAAGCTCATGCGCAAAAAAAAAGCATGCCTAAAACAAATGGCATGTAATCTGTTTTGCACACCCTCTCTCCCTAAGCATTCTGACAAGAGGTTGAAGGTCAGCAAAAGAAAAGATGACCATGCAAACAACTCCCTCATGAGCACTCCAATGAGGGACCCTACCAAGTCTCATCTTTATCCTTTTCCTGAGCCTACTCCCTCCATGCTTAACGCTTCCCTTCTCCCATGTAACCAATGCAACACTCTCAAAGTATAGCTAAGAGACATCTTGGTGATGACCAAAGAGCAATGTTGACGTTTTCTCTTCTGTGATGTTTCATATTCTTTGTCAGCATCTCTTGGGTCCATCCTCTAGATGTCAACAAAGAGGGGCCAATGAAACACCCTAAATTTTCAAGACTTTCTTGCTTCACCAGGTCTTTGCAATTTAGACAACGTCATGTCACTTTGACAAGAAATGAATGCTCTGAGTTTAGGCTATCTAGCTTGGTAATTTTTCTAGCTCGATAATTTACCCAGCTGACAACCTACTCAAAAATGATGTGGAGAGTTGCCAGCAGTGCTCAGGATGTGCGAAACATTTTGGCAAGTTTTTTAGCTAAGGAGTTTGCTACGCTATGTAGCGTAGCAGGTTTTAGGAGACAATTGTGTAGGCAATCAACTGTAAATTGTTGCAAGAAAAGTTGCTACACTATGCTATCCTACGTAGCGTAGCATAGAATAGCAAGAGCAATATAGGAAGGTTCAGCTTACTTAGTGACTTTAATTGCACTTAGTTAGCGCCTTTAGCCTTTGAAACCAATTGCTTTTCTCAGCTCTAAGTCCTTCAGCAATGGTTCCTTCCACCAGAAAGTGGCAAATTCAGCAAAAAGTAGGCCATGTTGGCTGCTATGCTACATAGCATAGCACAGCATAGCAACATTACGGAAGTGCCAAAAGGCATCTCAAAGTGTAGGATCAGTAAGTTCGCATGTTTCACGTTGCAAAGAGAAAAAGTTGCAGATTATCAACATTTTTGCAATTAAGGCTAGCTACTACTTTGTGCTACGCTATGTAGCATATCATAGCATAGAAAATATGCAAAATCAATCAGAGCACTTCAAAGGTTTCCAGCACATGCAACAAGCCCCAACACAATTTTCTGCCTCAAACTGGTGGCTACGCTATGCTACGCTGCATAGCATAGCACAGCGTAGCAAGATGCTATGCTATGCTGACATGCTACACTCCAAAGCATAGCACAGCGTAGCAAGCAGCTACACTACATCTATGCATCTCCTTGCATAGCAAGCTTCTACACTATGCCACATGCTACACACAGCATGGTAGGTAGCCATGCTACATCAATGCACTTCAACTATTTGCGTCGTTGACACACATCTCCAAGTTCTGATAGTGTAATTATAGCATGGTAGGCTCGTCAATCAATCCTACATGTCCATGTAGCATAGACATGTCAACATGGGCTCAGGACACATGGCACCAAAACCACATCTTTCGCATGCTCCTGGCCCTATAAATACCCTGATGAGTAATGTTCAAAGGGTTGGTTGGTGAATTGGTTGGCTAGAAAGCAAAAATTGATTAGTAGGTTAACAAGTTGGAAAGTTAGAACTTTTGCAAGTTGGCAAACTATCAATCCTGAGCATTGTAAACATTTTTTTTGGCATTGTAAACAGCGAGCATTCCTGTTTGGCATTCTGTTTTGGCTCCTTCCCACTATCTTTGTAGCATTTTGCATTGTGAACTCCTGGGCTCGCATTCCAGCACACAGCTATCTTGCTCTAAATGTCTTGGCTACTTTTGGGATCTCTACGCCTCCCAGTGTGGCGCAACAGATTGTACCCACCTTGACAGGGTGAAGTCATAATCTTGAAATAGTGCCTTTTCCCAACTACATTTTACTTTGCTTTCCTACTTTTCATCGCATTTTACATCATTTTTTGCTCCTTTTGCATTTAAGGATTATTATTTTATGCTATAAGTCTTGTTTTCAAATCATACATTTGCAAAAGGTTCTAGTAATACTGACTAAGTCCCTATCTGATCGACTAGACCGTTCACGGCACCCCATTTTCATTTTATCTAGCATAGCCCTCGCCCGGATCTGGGGTTAAGACTGTCACAACTGATGACCTCTTAGTTTTTTCCAGCTGCCGATGTTTTCAATTGCTACAATTACCTCTACTATGCCTGATACATCTTGATGTTGCATGACCACTACTATTGCACCTTCTCCTATTTTTAGTATTACTTGGAAGGATGCGGCATTACTAGAGATTTGACATAATCATTGGGATTCTCCTCCTAACTATAGCAAAATCTATCCTCTTGTCTAATCCATTAAAATAGTCAGTTGCACAACATCGTTGAGGACTCTAAAGAGGCGTAATTCCTCTCTACTCATCCAACTGAGTGTTTTATCAATTTTTTTGCAAGTGGTTCATTACTAGCTCCTATGGTAGTAGTGGTGGAACTTGTGGCCCATGATACTATTCAAGCTCCTATTTTGCCTCTTTTTCTAGTTCTACTTCCTTATCTAGTTCATGTTCCTCACAAAGGTCTCTCCTTGGTGTTGCATGTTCAAGCAATTCAGTGAAGGAAGCATTCTAAACCTTCCTGGGAACATTGTTTGTGTATCCCAGAATTTGATTGTGCTTCCATAGCTTTTAGATTAAGCAAGGGAATGGAACTGTGGGCTTCCCTCCTCTTTTCTTTAAACTAGCTTTGAATTTTGATGTAATATAATTTGGTAAGGTTGACCATGTATTTGCCCATTAGTATGACACTTCCCTTGGCTGCATATGTTGAAATTTTGTTGATCCCTTTGGTGGGGAAGAGATGATATGTGCCTATCTTGAAATAGGTCCTCTGTTCTAGAGTTAATTCATTATATGTTTTGTCATCCTTGCTATATGCCTACCTCAACCATAGCTTTCTAGTGTTGGGGTCAGAGCTCATGGACAGATGGACTAACTTAGCCCCTTCATTTGGTAGATTAAGAGCTTCGATGATTGCTTTGACCAAGAATGAAACATTAACTCCACAAATTTGAAAAACTCCCCTAAGTGAAAATTAAGAGAATTGATTTTTGGATACTGTGGGGGTCATATATAGAGTTTTCTTTAACCTAATATTGGGTAACTAATATTGGGTATTCGATATCAAGGTTGACCCAAAACCAAGTAGCCAATATTGGGGTCCATGAATTTGCATTTAATGAGGGTACTGAGAATGGAAAATGAAGTTTTATGATTGGTTGGAAGGTTTTAGGTTAGGTCCATATTTCTGGGGTAAGTAGGAAATCATTGTTAGGCATCCAAAGTCTTAGAAGATGGAGTCATTGATGTTAAAATCTTTGGATGATACAAGGAAAGGGGTGTTAAATTGATGTTGTAGAATGGATCAATTACATGATAAGGGAAAGCATGAAATTTAATAAAGAAGTGCTTGGAAGGTTAGGAATGATGTTGTTGTGTCAAACAAGTACAAGTTACAAAAGTTACACAACTAGATTCTCCCTAAAGTAGGCTCTAGCCTATGATGCCCTTGTATAACCACACCTAAAAATGTTTGTAGGCACCAAAGGGGTTGAATGCAATGCATAACTATGCAAAAAAACACACATGTAAAAACCACGAGTTTGAGATAATAACTCTATATTACACAAAATCACAAGTTAGGATCATATGAATAGTGATATGAGATGGACTATAGAAATTGGGACGTGAGGTGTCTTACTAAAGGCATAATGAATCCTTATGTGTTATTAATGGTTAAGTAATCATTAGCCAATCTTTCCAAGATTCAAACCAAGTCCAAACCACATTTCAATGACATTGCATCATTTCATCCTGGCAGTTGACAACCATAAGACTATCATAGTTACAAGGGGTAACATCACTTGGTATTTTTTCCAAGGGAGAAGTTAACTTATGGAACTTTTTTTTTAGCTAAGAAGCCATCAACCTTTAGGCATAGATACATGTCTTTCTAGTGGGATCCTTAGAAATTTATTTAGTGCCTTTTTATGTAACTATTACTTCCATTTTTCATTAGATCTATAAGGATATAATTACAATTGAAGCAACATGATAGAACATACAAAAGTGGCCAAAGAGAATCCACAATCCCCTTGATGTCATACCCTACACATTTCCCCCTTGATCCTACACTCTTCTGCTAGGGCATAATGAATATGAATTTATTTTTAGGTTGGATGATAAAAAGTAATGTCATTATGACTAGGGTAAGAACCTATTATTAATGGAATGATTGGATGGATGATGTGGTCTCACTATCTAAATAATTAGTCCCTCATGACCTGACAACATAGAGAAAACCTCATCTCAATGGGCTACATTACTATTCTATTTACAAGTGAGATTACTAACAAAGGAAATGAAAAAAAAATATAGAAAATGTTGAAAAGGATAGGAAAAAACTGTATCAGGAAATAAGAAAATGATAAAAAATTATAAAACAAAACGATGAAAAACACCTATTAATTCTGATTAGAATTGAGGGTTCCCACCACGACTAAACATTCAACTATGGAAAGAATTAATAAGTAGATAAGTAGGATCCATGCATGTATAAAATATTGATAACCTTTCATTTCCTCACTACTAGGTGTCTCTTGGTGTAGTGGCAATTGTGTAGACAAATCATTTTTCACACACTTGGTTGTTAATTGTATGGTGGGTCAGGGCATGAGTTGTATTAACATTGTAGATGTCTAGCCCACAATTGCACCCTTGATTATGATATAGTATTCATGGATTTGTTCATCTCCTCACTTTGCTAGGTTCATTGCTTTGGTTTGGTGTTGGAGTAATAATGGATGATGGCCCTTGTGTAGGATTAGAGGACATTGGTTGTGAGAAGGAAGGTTTTGCACTAGATTGGCCTTGGATTGGTTTGGATGATGTAGTAGGTCCATGAGTATTACAGTTCCGCCTAGGGCCTTTTCTAAAGAATGGACATTTTTGAGTTTATAGTGGGAACCTAGTGTTATCAACATTTCTCTACACACTTGCAATGCAAGTGGAATTCATTTGTTGATGTTGTGGTGCTGAGCCCTCTTGTGTTGCTAGCAGTGGCACATGATGAGGTGAAGTATGAGGATATTGAGGATAGGATGGATGTTAAGAGGCTAGAGGTGGTGATCATTCAAGATATGTCATGGGTTGATGGTACTCGGGAGAGTCAGTGGTGATTTGAAGTAGAGGACATAGAACTAGTTGGAGAAATAGGATGTTGAACATAATATTCATGTGATTTTGGTTAATAGGAAGGATAGGGCTGGTTTGGTGGTAGCCTTCCCCAAGATTGTGGGTGTTGTTACTATAGTTGATGATAGTGTTGAGGCTAGTAATAATTCATCCTAGGATAGTATGATTGGTTGTGGAACTAGCTTTCATTACCATGTGGAAAAGGAAACCTCCTAGGCATGTGCTTCTATACAAACTTCATATTTAAGGCACTTGCTCAATACTCATGTAGATGCAACAAGATCAGGCAATGGCCTTTTAGATGCTAATATTTACAGATGTCACATCCATTATCTTCATCTATGGTTGAGTCTATAACCTCACTTTCTTCAGCCATTTTTTCTATTTGCTAAAAAGTGTTCCTAGCTATTTCTTGGTATTTCTTCCATTGTTTATAGTGATTTCTTGGTTTTTTTTTTTTTTTTTGCACTACCTTCTTCTCTATAGTTTTTACCAAAGTTGTAACTTTTTTGTCACTATCAAACTTTGCTTCAAGTTCATCAATAGACTTTTGTATCAGCAAGATTCATTGCAAGATCACCTTATCAAGAGTAGCCTCTTTCTCCTTACCATAGATATGAAGATCCTTCTTTTGGGAAGGTGGATCCCATTGATTTTTCTCAACATTCTCTCATTTTCATATTTCCCCTTCTTCTTTTACCACATGCTTGATCAATTCTTGAATCTAATGGATTTGTAGCTCGTATAATTGACATGGGCTATACATCCCTTCATTATGAAGCTCATATATGATGTGACAATGTTGCCTTTCCTTGGAGAAACCATGGCCTAGGAATCTATTCAATAGGAAATAATATCTATCTAAGGCCATGTTTAAGGGTTCATGTTATTCTTGCTTCCATCCTTGGATGTGTCTCCTCAATTTGGACACTCTTGCATAGGTTTGGTATTTCTCGTTGAAGAGTTCTAGCATTGTGCATAACTATTGGATTGAATTTGGTTTCAAAAATTTATACCACACTTCAACTCTATTGATTAGTGTCCTAGGAAAGAGCTTAAGTTTCTATCATCCATTTTCAATGTTGTAGAAAGCACAGGCATCATGGAAGGCTTGTAAATGATGTTGTGGATCCAAATCATAGCCTCTTGCAAATTTAGAAATATTATTCATATCAAGCCTAGGTAGGAAACTCTCTTTGAGATGCCTATGAGATATCTTAACTACCCCTATGATCTTCATCATGCTCTTAGTGGCCAATAAGGATTCATCATCATTAGATAAGTTGTAAAGGAAATTTCTATTACTATTTGTTTCATCGTGATGATTATGTCTATGTTCATGTTGATGTCTTGGACTTTTTCCATGGTTTGGATTTCTATTTTTATTTTGATCCCTAGAGTGGAGCTTTGTCTCTATACCTATGTTCATCTTCATTAGAGCTAGACATTGAAGGGAAAGAGAAAGATGAGGAATTAGAAGGATTGCCATGGGTTCTATGATATTTCCCTAGGTCCCTTAATTTATCATTTCTTAGTTTCAAGGAGGTCTTAGGACTTGAGGCCTTCTCTTGTCTAAGACTTACTTCATCCTCCCTAGGATTGTCTACCTTAGGCGAATGTAGTCTTTAACTATCATCAAGGTGGTCAAGAATATATGAAACCCCTGCATGAAGTTGGTCACTCCAATTTTCTTTACCATATATCTCATTACTTCTCTCATGAATGTTTTCATTATACGATGCATTATCACTTCCTTATGAAAGACACATTGTTATTAGGTTATGATGTGTGTGATTTAATAATTTTTAAAAGATAGGTCATGAATGCATTTACAGTCATTGTGTATAATATAACTAATCTAGATAACTAGCACCATCCTTGGCAATGGTGCTAATGATGAGCAACAAGGTACCCCTACACCCAACCATACGAATCATAAGTGTTCATGCATGATTTAGTCAAATTCCATAGATGGGACTAGTTATGCATCTAAATTGTTATGATTTGATTGCAGTTCATTTTCTTCACACTTGCACTAGTGGTAGCTTTATCATGTATGGTTTAGCCCAAAGTGAGGCATATGATTGATGTTGTATAATCGTATGTTACTCTTAATGAAAATAAAGAGATAAATTAATTAAGATAATAAATAGTAAAAAGTAAAGTCTAAACTAGCCTATGTGTAATGAGTATCGATCCCTAACCATCCACACATGCCTTAGACTTTGTATAACTACTACTGGGGTTGACAAGCCTATGTCACTGGGCTTGCCAAACAATACACTACTGGGTTACCAAGTAATTATACTTAAACACTCATGAATAGTCATACTCATTCAACTTAATGACAAGAATAGCAAATAGCAATGAATGAAAAAATTAACTAAAGAAAACAATAAACAATAAACAATTAAATAATTAAAGCAATAATAAATCTAAGTGGATGCTACAATGATGGGAGTAATTTTGATCTTTATTTTCAATTATGTAATGTGTCTAAGAACATAACACTAGAATAAGAATTTTGTACAATTACAAACATCACACTACATGCATGCATTGGGAATAATGGAATTGGATATCAGTAATCTATGAAAAAGCTAATTGAAATCTAAAACTAAAACTATGTCCCAACCATGTACCAAAGTGCGATATTTATAAGCTAGCATGGAAGAGATGATATCAAATATCTGACATCATTTCTTGGGACTTGACATCATGTATCCAATATCGGAGCCTTGACGTTGGGTAAATGGACTTGATATTGTGTATTCAATATCGAAGCCTTGATATCGTGTATCCCATATTAGAGCCTTGATATCAAGTATCTGATATTTGGGCTAACACAATCATGACTCATTAGTTATCTTGTTGAAAATGGCTTAAAGTAGGCTATAAATGATAAAATAGAAGTAAATTCCAATGAATAAAATTCAAAAATGTTTAAAAGGAAGCAAAAACAACTAAAAATTAAGTACTTACTATAATTAGTAAGTGGGGGTGAGGAGGGTTTACCCCCTTTACCAAAATTGGAAAACTAGGAAAATTAGTGTTAAGAACCACCCATGTTGGCCTCCTGACTACCTCTACGTTGGGTATGATAAGGGGAAAAATAAAGGGGGTGAGATGATGGAAATCTCACACTTTTTATTTCAACATTGATTGGGGGGGTTTGAAAATTACAATAGAAAGTTGGTATTCTTCCACTAAAACTAGTTTTAGTAAGCTGCTAATTCTCTCAACTTGAAAAGATGGGGGGAATCAAACTTTCAAAAGTTTTATGGTTTCTAGAAGGATTGCACCACCCACTTTGAAAACTAGAAAAGTTGATAGCAAAAAGGAAAAGGAAAAAGATATCAATGTTGCCTTTGGAGAAAAATTCATAGAAAGTGCTATGAAAAACCACCACCCAACCACCTGCAACTTTTATGCTACAATGTTGGTTACAAAGGGGAAGGAGCAACATTGATCTTTTAAAAGAAAATTTGGGATGCCAATGTTGGCCTTGAAGTTCACAGTAACTATTGTGAAAATCTTGAAAAATCCAAACACCTACAACTTCCATGCAAGGCTTTGATTGCAAGGGGGATGGATTATAATGTTTTGAAGATTTTAAAGGTTTTAATGTCAAATTCAATTTAGACAAGGCAATAAGGCAAACTAATTTAGACATAGAAATTCAGCAAAGGCCCTCGTTCTAGTAGTAAGAAAATTGTTACAATAAAAAAATTGATCATTTGAAAAAACCAATGGATCTAGTGTAGTAGCCTCAACCCTAAATCCCTAGGGCCTTTGGAAAAAATGGAATTTGAGGTGCCTTGGCCATTTCAGCAAATCAACCAGGGACTTAGGGAATTGCAAAATGGAGTACTGAAAACTAAATAGATTTGAATAATGCATAGAAAATAAACAAATATATTTTTTCACAAAAAATCAAAACATAAAACTTTATTAAGAAAGAATAAAGGATAAGTTAGAGAAATGTGTACAAATGGTGCCTACGAAAGTAGCATGGGGTTCACTTGGATGGGGGTTCACGGTCTATTGAAGTCGATGTAGTCAACTCCAAAAGTCAGATGTCCTACCAGTTTGGATGTTATCGAACCTCCCATGTTGCTAATCTAGATATATAACATTGGTTATGGTGGGAGTGAGAAAAGTGAAAAATCTAATTGCCAAAGTGCTTCACAGTAGGGCTTGGAAATCTTAGAAATGTAGCGTTGACACCAAAAATCCATAAGTATCAAGGCTATTATAGTGCTTCCATGCTAGGGCTCAAGAGAATGCTAAAATGGGAGATTGTAAGAGCTCTTGAGTGCTTAAGAATGCCCATGTGTGAAATCATAAAAGTTTTGTTTAACTATAAGAAATTGTGAAACTTGTAAATTTTTACTGAATTGTAAAAGTGATGAACTTATAAATGGTATTTGAGGTTGATTTTTATAGGTGTTAGGCCATGAATGGGACTACAAAATGGTTGTGATTGGGTTGTAATTTGGCTGCACAATGGCTCCAAACTGGCTACCAAATTTCTTCAAATTTCTATCTCCTATAGGTGAGATGAATGCCCAAATTTTGGGGGTTACCATATATGGTAAGAGTCTTCCCTCCATTGTCATTCTATTCACTATAAATAGCAATGGAGACACATCTTCTATGCTAGATATGAATCTTCCATGCTAAGCCTTCCACCATCCTTGCTAAAGTGATTGGTCAACATTAGCATGCATAGAGTGTTGAAATTTGGCTTTTATGGTTTCCACATTGGGGGCATGTAGTTTTCAAGCTGGGGAAGGGGGAGGCGGAAAGTTTCCAAGCTGAGGAAAAACCCCCCACTCCATGCTGGGGGTAGGTGCGATTTACCCCTTGCAAGTGTTTAGGGTGAAATCTACATGATGAAAATTAGCTATAATATGAAACTTTTTATGGTGTTTCAGATAAGTCATTGTACCATATGATAAAAAAGGAGATAAAGCCAATGAGGAATTGCTTGTGTGGTCAAAGTTTGCAGTTGTGCTATGTAAGTCACATATTTAATTTAAAGGAATATTCTAATTTAAGAACATTATGTTTCTCTATAATGATTCTAATGTATTATGTTAGCTCTATGTCTTAGGATATACTTATAGTTAAATTCTATTAGGTCTTAGCACCCTCTTCCCCTCTAAAGGAGGCAAAAGTAGTGAAACTAACCAAAGTGAAACATAAGGTTTTAGATGGTTTATATCAAAATATAGAAACAAAGACAACATAAAAATTCATATAGAAAATAGTAAAAAAGTTTAAAAATAAAAAATGTAAACTATTGTTTATGTCAAATTAATGTAAGAAAAAATAAAAAACTATGATACAAGATAATAAAATTTTGGGTAAGTGGAAAAATCATTTTCAAACATTATTAAATGATGAATTTTGAGGATAGGACATCTAAGCAGAAGAAATTTTGGAATGGTTAATGAATTGTTCTTATTTGAGATGAAAATAATGTTATCTAAGATGAAAAATGATAGAGCTACTAGACCAAATATCATGTCTATAAAAATTTAAAAATCAATGCAAGATACAATGGGTTTCATGGTTAATAAAATTAAAAGAATCGTCACCTAGATCTTTAATGATAATCCCACAAAGCATGATCCCAAAAGTAACAATGGATGAATGAAAGCCTAACCTATTTTCAAGTGGTTGTACCCAAGCTTGAACCCATGTCTTTCAACTTGAAAAAGTGTCTTGCCATCACTATCATCCCTTCATGACTAACAAAATTATTTAAGAAAATTTCCAACGATGAAGATATGTCTAAAAATTACAAAAAAAAAATGCTATTTTTTCCATCTACAATAGCAAATGAGATGTGAAAATTTGTGGAAAATATGAAGACTTAAGTTTATAAATCATATAATGAAGCTTTTAAAGAGAGTTATAGAGTAGCGCTTCATACTTGAATTAATAGTGTGAGAAAACTAATTTAGATTTATGCTTAGGAGGCTATTTTGTGGATGCAATAATTAATAGAAAGTCTTTGAAGACATAAACAAGATCTATAGACTTGAAAATATCATATGATAAAATTCTTAGAGACATTATTTCATGGATCTTATAAAGGAAAAACATCTTGATAAATATATTAATGTGATTTGAAGCATGTATGAAGAACCTACTAGTAGAATTAGAACAACTTGTGAAGTAACTTCTAATTTTTCGATCATAATAGGTCTACATGAAGGGTTTACATTGAGTCCTTACTTATTTGCTACTGTTATTAATGAATAATACTTAACTTAACCGTGTCGACTTGGCTATAGCATTGACATAGTTAAGGTTGTATTGACACATCAACATTGACATAGCAACCATAAATGTTCATATAAATGCTTTCACCTACAATATTTAGCACATTTGATTCATTAATTGTAGGGAAACTCTTGCAATTTAATTTCTTAAAGTTAAAATAGTCAATGAGTATTGGAGCATGAACTAGAATTGATTGTATGGGATCTTATTCGAGTGAATCTTATACATGGATGCAATTTTATGATGGTAGTAAGATTAAAATTGATTCATCTTCATTGCAATACTTTAACCTAGAAAATTATTTTCTTAATTGTAATTTAATTGTCTTGTTTATTTAATTAATATTTTTATTTTAAATGCATGTTAATCATGCAAAATAAATATGACCAACTTCAAGTATAAACATGTTACCATTTGGTAATTCCAATAATGTTGTCACTTGGTATGCCCAATAATGCACACTTAGTAACCTAATAACAATAGTATGATTTCATGATATGTATGGCAAGTTGGGAACAACCACTTATTGCTTAACCAAGATTAGGTTTTCTTTCTTTATTGTTAGATTAATTAGTAATTTTCACTATTTTTTAATACTTCAATATTGCTAAATAATATGAGCTATCATGTGCCTTGATCATACTTAAATATACAAACTACAGTGAACATAAGTGTAATTGGGAAGACAATAATCTATGATCATATTTAATGATGTAGGTACTCTACTAGTCTAGTCCATGGATTACAATCATGTTATGTGTATTGCTCATGATTTGGATAGTTGGATGTAAGACATTCTTGCTACTCATCATTGGCACTATTACTAGGGATTGATGCTAAGTGATCCTAGATTAGTAATATCATTTACATTTTCTATTAGGATTTAATGATGTATCCTTCAAAAATGTTGTAATTTTATTAAGATACACATACTAAGATCTTAATGTCTTCTTCTTGTAAAGCTAGTTCTTCATCTACTAATAAATCTACAAAGGAAAATGACAAAACTACCAAGAACAGAGATGATATGCCCTATCAGATCAAATTCATCTACTAGCATTTGAATCATTATTATCTAGAATTTACCTTTATTCTATACTAGCACGAGCAAATGAGATGGTAAGACCTAAAAGATAACATTGTGTTACCACCTAAATGTGCAACTCCATCAATGCTAATGGTAGCATTAATGAGAGTTGAATTTGAAGTAGTTATCATTTATTATAAGGTAGTCAATAAAATTTCCAAGCCTTATTAACATATTGAGGTATAACTCTAAAAAGACCATTTCATGGAAGCATGTCATTAAGTAGCAAAGGGCAAGGGAGCTACCATCCCATTAACTTCACAATCTAAAAAGTAGAATACATATTATCAATCAAGAAGATCCAATTGTCAAAATCATGTACTCTTTAATGCAAATGACATGACTAATCTATGGCTATGTTCAACCTTGATAAGTAACCAAGGAAAAGGAAGAACAAGATCCAACACAATAAGGACCTCTAGGCCTAGGTCTTTTAGTATGAGTTATGGCAAGAGAGTAAGCTAACATGGCTCTTCCAATTCGCTATCATTCTCATTGTTTAGCTTTGATGAGGATCAAAATAGAATAGGAATAAGAGGCTAAGAAAGACAACCTAGTGGTAATAATAGGAGATATTAGAACAAGAATGGGGGCAATTATGATGATTATAACTAAGATAGAAATAGAGAGCATGGATACAAACATGGAAGAAGGCACAAAAAGTAGCACAAAAGAGATCATGGTCATGATAGAGACCATGATAAATTTGATGATTATGATTAATCCTTGCTTGCCTCCTCTATAAGCATGATTGATATTAGGAAGGTTGTTTATATTCTAATCAGGCATCAAAGAGACTACTATATTAAGTCACTTAACATGAACAACATTCTAAAGTTTAAGGTAGGCTAAAACGTAGATCCAAAAACATTATTTGTAAGTCTTCCATGATGCATGTACCTTGAAAAATATTAGAAATGACTAACAAAACCTTAAACTATTCCCTAGAATGCTTATTAAATAAGCAAAGAGTTGGTATCAATCCTTGGAACCAAAATCTTTTAAGAGATGAAATATAATGCTAGTGTTGTTCAATGATAAAGATCAAATGTACTATAGAGTGTTTAGCTTAAGAAAACAAATTCAAGGATGGAAATAGGATAACAATGAATTCCTTAATGTAGCCTTAAACAAATACTACTCATTGTTGTATAAGTGCCTAAGTCATGAATTTTCTCAAAGGGAGTAATTGAGGTATATCATATATGGACTTAGAAAAAAAACAAGAGAAACTCTTGAGATCTATGCCTAAGGAAGACTTTTAGAGACAAGGGTCTATTGGATCCAAAGGCTAATTAATCAAGTAGAAAAAGAGGAAAAATAATTAAAAAAGAGAGAAAGTATAGAGGATTACAACAAAGATCCCTCTCTTCACCAAAGGGATGTGTGTGCATGTGACACATAGGAAAATGAACACACTATGGAGAAGGTGATTCAGTGAAAGACCTTGCTAATCCAAAAATTAGTTTTAGACATTGTAACAAAGATTAAGAAAAATGAGATTTAGTGGATAAAAAATTTACAGGTAGACTTAAAATAGTGGAAGAGCAAACATAGCAAGTTGTTGCATGAGATAAGAACAAAAAGAAGAGAGACGAAATAAGGAAAAACATATATAAATAAAAGTGGAAAGCTACTATTATGAAAGAAGTTGCTAACTTAGATTCACATGATGAGGGATCTGACTTATGCCAATATGAACATCCCTAGGGTTGTTGCCTAGTTATGTCACATTATAGGATTTAGGGACATATGCTTTGAACCCTAAGTTCATCAAAAACTAGATGCTTAGGAGAATGTCGTTTTACAAGGGAACTATAGCTAATTTCATAATGGACAATACTATCCAAGTGGAGCTCTACCTCAACCTCAAGAGCAATACTATCAATAGTAGCAAAACCCACAATCATGGGGGATGCCATCACCAAGATAATAATATCATTACAAGTAGTTAGATCCTTACAGATATTATGTCTAACAGCTTGCTTCTCTAAGTGGTGTAGCTACTTAAACTCACTCCTTCCACTAGTATTATTCATTGGAATACCATAAGTATTCTACTTTTCAAGTTGAATCTCACTCCTAACCTTCATATTGACCTCATGTACATGCTTAAGCATCACATATTTTCCTTCTTGTAGTGCCACCTCCACAAATACAAGATGAACTATCTCCACAACCACATTAGAAAAATGCTACTAGAGCCCTAATATGCAAGTGGATGATAGTTCAAGTAATTTTGAATGCATGCCTCAAAAACACCCTTGCTTTAGACATGCTAGTCTACATAAACTCATGTAATCATTAGTGGCCACACCAACATTGATAACCTTCAATATCTCGCACAAGTTGCCTTCCAAAGAAAAGGACAAATCTTGGAAGCCCCCTAATTTGTAGGTTCTCTTTGATGTAATTTTTGGCTTCTTTTTTAAATGTATCTTTTAATAGCCATTCCCTAAAAGAAACCAAAAAATAAAACATGTACATGGGAGGGGGGAGATGAGTGGAGGGTAGGGGAGTAGGGGAGTAGGGATGAGGGGTGTGGGGTGTGGGATGTTGGAACTCAAAATAAGTAAAACATAGGTACACCCTAAGAGTTAGAGCAATTAATAACTTAGTGCTACCTAGTAGAACTAAACTTGTGACCTAGGGTTACCAAGCCAAGACCTATACCACTAGGGAAACATAGGTACACCTTAATAATTATAGAAGTTTATAACTTGGTGCTACCTAGTAGACTTGGACTTGTGAATTAGTGTTTCTAGGCCAAGATCCATATCACTAGGCTAACATGTACAAAATAGTGATTAGGCTTGCCATTTTATATGGTATTGAATATTGCATTATAATAAAGTATTATAAACAATAAATCATTACAAAAAAAATGTGAATGTTTAAGTAGATGCTAAATGTTACAAGAAAAGATACATTACATAATATATACTTTAAAAGACGATTGGAATAATGTATATTGCACATAAACTATGCAAATGATATCTTAAATGATTTAATCATATTGAGAGATCTTGTAAACATTATAAAGAAAATAAAACTCCAGCAGCCAAGGATAAAATATTGGTGGAACCAAATTAGACATTTAAAGATTTTCCCTTCACACTTGCTTCAGGACTTTATTAAAGAGCGGGGTACTCTCTCTACTTCGAAGATTGCAAAAAGAAAAGAAAAGAAATATAGATTAAAAACAAGGGGGATATAGATAAGCGCTTAGATGAATGGGCGATCCATAACCTCCGCTACAGCCAACATGTCTGGCTCTCAGATTCATCCATTATTATTCACCCGCATCTGCTACATTACATTTCAAAACACACACACCACACCTCGCACACCAAAAAACCAAAGACATTACATTTCAAAACACAACACACACCACACCTCGCACACCAAAAAACCAGCGATGTTATATACCAAACGAAGGAAGACGCACGTGGAAGGAGGTTGAAGCAGCAAAAGCAAAGCTGGTGTGCCTACTTCTTTTCCTTGTCGAAGGGATTCCAGACGCCCAAAATGCTGGCAGTGAAGGTGATGACACCGACGATGATGACACGAATGAGCCAAGGCCGCGACAGATAGAGCTCCCAGAACTCGAAAAAGTAGCCCACCCAGGTGCTGGACAGGTGCTCGTTCAGATGCCGTGTAGCTTTGTCGAACACGTCGCACTCGGGGATCCAACGCGACATGCTCATGCTGTTCCACATCTGCACCACGCGTTCGCTGTCGCCCAGATTATCAATGAGAACGCTGCGCTCCTTGAGCACCTCGTAGCTGCGCTGTGAGTCCAGCAGCTGCGACATGAACAGCACGAACCGACTGACATACTTCTCCTCCACTTGGTTGCCGTTGTTGCCGTTGTTGCCGTTGTTGCCGTTCTCGCACTGGCAGGCCTCGTACGCCACCAAATTGCGCAGAAGCGTCTCCGTCCAGATGCCGACGTCCACGCGCGGCAGCCACAGCACGCACCTGCTGGAATCGAACTTGATTTCTTTGATGCCACCCTTCATGACCACGAACTTGACGCCTGCTCTCTGGATCTTGTACGCTCCACCTATAAGGTACCTCTGCTCCGCATGATCCTCTTCGCCGCCGCCGGTCTGCTCGGCAGCCTTCAGTCCGAGGCGACACTTGCAAAACATTTTGACGAGCCACTGGAGCATTTTGGCCAGCGATTGGAGCAGCTTGTAGATACAGATGCGCACGTTGAGCGGAGGTTTCTCATGGTTGACCTTAACGTCCATGCATATGGTTTTGAGGAAAGAGTCCAGCAAGTGCTTGGAGTTCTGCAGTTCCGGTCCCTTTTCAATTTCCCGAATGGGCGACACATGCAGGCTGAGCGTCTCCAGCAGCGACTGCAGTTTGGGCTTCAGTTCTTTCGCCTCCGTCACCTTCTCCAGCACCTTCTCCAGCACCATCATCGGGATCTGGTTTTCCAGTTTCATAATGTCCATGAGAATGGCGTACAGCACCAGGTTGTTGTTCCGCTTGCTGAACAAAGGCTCGCGCTTATCTTTGTTGTCCTTGCTGTCGGGCACCGTCTCACACACCACGTTCCGCTGCTGCTGGGAGGATCCCTCACGTGTGGCGTGCTGCGACTGTATGGCCTCCACGTACTCTTCCATGAACTCCAGCAGAAAGACGGCGTCGTGGCGAATCAACCTGTCGAACTTTTTTCCTTGAGCCGAGACAGCACGTTGCGGTCGTAGTGGTCAGCAATTTTCTTGCGCATTTTGTCTTCGCTCAGAACTTTCTTAACGCGCTTCCTCCCATCTTTGTCGTCGTTCCAGAAGCGGATGTAGGCCTCCTGCTTATCCTTTTCCATGTGCACCAGGCGCCCCTTGCGCTCCATGTCGCCAATGGCTAGCAGCTCCGCGATTTTGAGCACCTGCTCCTTTTGCCTATTATTATTATTGACTGCACCCTTCACGTCCTCGCTAGGGCTAGCGCTAGCACTAGCGCCAGCGCCTGTGGTTGTTTCCCTGGCCACAGCAACAGTGGCGTTGCCCTCCAACACTGAGTAGTTATATTGGTAATAATGGAATGGCCCGATAGACACCATCTGCGGATAGTAGAACTGCTTGTTTCTGCTGTCCGCTGCAATGAACGTCTCGGGCACCGTCAGAACGCATGCCATTTTTCTATCCCTTTGTGCCTTACTGGAGTTGCTTCCATCCATGCTTGCATAATCGTCGTCTGACGAGAAGTCGGAGTCTGTCGGCACCATCCTTTGATTACTCTCTCAGTCTCTCTATTCTTTAACTCTCCTGTCTTCTTACTTCTTAGATAGCTCAATCACTCGGTTATGCCTATAGTCGACGTAGTTGCTTATATAGAATTGCAGACTAAAGATCGTGGTATTCCTGATAACGATTGTCTCATAATTCAAGAATTCAAATAGAATCGCAGACTAAAGATCTTGGTATTCTTGAAAGATCTTGGTATTCCTGATAACGATTGTCTCATAATTCAAGAATTCGTATAGAATTGCAGGCTAAAGATCTTGGTATTCCTCGTAACGATTGTCTCATAATTGGTATTCCTGATAACGATTGTCTCATAATTCAAGAATTTGTATAGAATTGCAGACTAAAGATCTTGGTATTCCTGATAACGATTGTCTCATAATTGGTATTCCTGAGAACGATTGTCTCATAATTCAAGAATTGATTCCGTAAGATCTAAATTTTCAGTGTCTTCCTTGTGAAAATTGGATTGTAGGACTGGTTTTTGCAGCTGTCGCGTTCATTTCCATTATTCCTATCATCTTAAGTCACATTCTCTCCTGGAAATATGATTTCAGTGTGAAAGCATATCATGGCTCACAGGGAGGATGCAGAAGAAAGACTAAGAGGGCTGTGCATGTTAGCACAAAGCTAAGAAAGCTAAGATGATGATGAGTGATGAAGGCCGTTCATGCTGGTGTTAAACATAAATATTCCTGACTTTTTCTAACTTGGCAAGGAAAATAGATGAATACGAAGTGCACTGTGGTGCATCTTTATTCATTAATTATGAGGCCCATTATGTTGGCAATATGGGAAAAAGATTCTGTCATTTTGGGCCAGCATGATAGGGTCTGCATGTTTGTCTATGCCGCTTTATTCGTTTAATTTTGGAAAACCGAAAAAAAGAGAGCGCTTGCTATCTTACTTTCATTTTATGTTTTCATTGTCCCGTAGAAATATACATGTTATCCTTAAGAAAATTGCCCCAGCGGCTTAACCGTTATTATGTTTGAAAATTTATTGCCACAACAGGTCAATGAAATTGCCATTAAATAGATGTGGACTTGCAGTGATAGCATTGAAATCAGTATGGTTATGATGCCCTCCACGTGAAGATCTGCAAGGTTTTTGGAGGCCACAAGGGATAAGATCACTGGAATCGGCACACAGAGTAGACATGAACCATTGGTCACAGAAATTACAGTTAAATTGTTCCGTAAACCTTCCGTTAATATGTTTTACTGCAGTAACAAGAAAACGGTTATTGGTACATGCACAGCAAACTTTCCGTCTCTGGGCATTTGAAAAAACAAAACAACTGATGTTACCTGTGGACCCTGATCCACGGCCAGGCCCAACTGTCTGTGCACAGCAAACTTTCCATCTCTGCGCATTTGAAAAAGAAAACAATCAAAGTTACCTGTGGACCCTGATCCATGGCCAAGCTCAGTTGTCCGTCCACAGCAAACTTTCCATCTCGTGTTTAACTGTGGAAATACTGTTACTTTTTTCCTTTTGCGTGGAATATACTTTACTTGATTGATTAGTTTCCAATAGCAAGTTGATGAGGTTTCACATTGCTGCCTCGCCGGTCAAAAGCATCGTAAAGGAAAAGGCAAACTTGCAAATCCACGTTAATTTCAATACATTACATATTATTTATTATTGTACGAGTTTATAGTAAGTTAACACTGATTTAATAAAATAATGGAATGTGTTTGATACAATTCATATGAATTATAAGTTGTAATATTGTATTTGGTCCATAAGAAATGAGTACAAGGTGGTTAGGAAGAATATACTACTTGTTTTTTAAGGTGATGACAAATACAGAATCCAAAGTCTACATGTGTGTGTTTTTTCTTTCTTCTAAGAATATTTATTCATCGATTTCTACTAGCTAACAAAAACACAATTTGATTTTGCTTATAGCATATCATAGCCTTAAATAAATTTTAGTTCAGAAGTGAATTGCTTCACCTACTACTTTAATATGTGTCAGGTAAATTTTGTTTTGCATACTGATGAGCGGCAAGGTACCCCTACACCAAACCTAAGGAAGTGAATCTAGCCTTAAGGTCAATCGTTGTCTTCCCAATTACACTTGTGACGTTCATTGGTATGGTTAAGTGTAACTGAGGCATTTGATTTTTATCATTTTTATGTTTTATAGTTAGGTGCTTAAATTGTAGATAAAAAAGGATTTGATCAACTAATCTAAATTAATTAATTAACTAATCATTTAACTAATCCTAACATAAGTATCTGTTCCCAATTTCTGTACACATTCTAAACCCACATATCTACTGCTGGGCGACTAAGCACTATGCTACTATGCATACCCCCAAGCGTTGCATGAACTTATGAAAAGTAGCACCTATAAAATGAGTCCCATTGTTAGAAATCAATGCACATGGCACTCCAAATCTATTTACAACATTTTGTTGAACAAATTGAGTAGCAGTGAAAGATGAATAGTTAGTAATGGTTACTACTTCTATCCATTTCGTACAATAGTCAATAGTAATGGATGTGAAGGGACCCATGAATTCTATGTCCCAAATGTCGAAGGGTTCTAGTGGTTGGATCCACTATTGAGGCCCTTTCATTTGAGTGGTGATCCCACCATCTCATTGACAACGTTCACAAGAGTAGATGAATTGGTGAGCATCGTTGAAGATTATTGGCCAATAATACCATGCCCATGTGTATCCCTACATAGTGATCCCCACAAGGACCCTCATGAGCATGTTGGAGAAGATGCAGTTGATTAGCATTAGGGACACATCAATGAACAAGGTCATCAATGCACACCTTGTAAAGGTGTCTCTTGATCTCCTTGAAGTGTTTGACCTGATGAAGAAACTATTATTTCTTCGAGCAGTCCAAGTCTTGTGGCATCTCCTAGGTAAGAAGATAAGTGAGGATGCTCTCATACCAATTTGGTTTAGTGAGCACTTGTTCATTTATTGCACCATTAAATAGGAGTTCATCAAGAAATTGATCAAAGAGTGGGCTCTCCTACTCTTTATTGTCTTATCGTAACAAAGAAAGGTAATCAATAATCACATTCTTAGTTTCCTTTTGATTTACCATTATAAAATTAAACTCTTGTAAGATCACTAGCCACCATATGATATGGGGGCTCACTGTCGACTTGTTCATCAAGAAGCGAATGACAAGGTGGTTAGTGTGCATAAATACTTTGTATCCAAGCACATAGTACCTAAACTTCTCCAAGGGATACACCATCACCATTAGCTCTTTCTCTATTGTGATGTAGTTAAGTTATGCATCCATAATGCTTCAACTTGCACAATGGATGTAATAAGAACATTTTTGATCATCCAATTACATAAGCATAGCTTCTACGGCATAGTTTGATGCATTTGTCATGATGTAAAATGAATGGAAGCAATCAAGTGGTAGTAGAATTGGAGTTTCTACAAGCTTCTCCTTGAGTTGTTGGAATGCCCTTTCGCATTTCTTAGTCCATAAGAATGGAGCATCTTTCTTTGTAAGCTTGAGGAATGGTTTAGTGATGTTAGAGAAATTCTCTATGAATTACTAGTAGTAGCCAGTGTGTCCAAGGAATGACCAAACATCTTTAACAATTTTCAATTGATGCATTATTCCTTGGATGATCCTAATATTTTTAGGTTTCATCTTGATCCCTACTTGAGAAATTCTATGCCCCAACACAATGTTCTCTTAGACTATGAGATGACTCTTTTGCCAATTGAGCCAAAGATTGGTTTTAACAAATCTTTTTAGCACTTGCTCAAGGTAGTCCAAAGCTTGCTCAAATGTAGCACCATAGCTGGAGAATTCATCCATGAAGACTTTCATCCTACTATCAATATGATGCTAAAAAATACTAAGGATAAGGTGTTGGAATGTTGTTGAGGCATTGCATAGACTAAATAACATCTTTTGATATAAAAAAGTTCCCTAGGGACTTTTGAATATAGTTTTGGCCTGATCCTCTAGCGCAAATTGAATCTAGTTATAGCCACTATAACTATCTAAAAAGTTGTAAAAACGATGCCTAAAAATAGTATTCAACACTTGGTCCAGAAATGGTAACAAAAAATGATCTTTGTAGGTTTCCATGTTCAACAACCTAAAATTAATACACATCCTCCACTTGTAATCTTTCTTTAACATAATCACAAGTGGGCTAACCTGCTCGCTATTCATAATTGGATAGATGAACCCTACCTTGAGTAGTTATTTAATTTCCTCTTTGATGATCTACTTCAATTTAGGATTTAGTCACCTCTATCATTGCCTCTTTGGCTTGATGAAAGGATTAGTATAGATGTGATGCTAGCATATCCAAGGATTAATTATTGTGAGTTTAGAATATGACAAAGCAAAGGTTGTTGGCCATTTTTTAACCACATTTAACAACTTCTCTTTCTTCTTAGGAGCAAGATTGACATTGATTATCACTAGCTTACCATTTTTTATAAATGCATACTTCGTGTTAGTAGATAGAGTTTTCAATAATAACGACTCTTGTTTAAAATTTTTAGGGATTTCAAACTTTCCCAATAAGTATTGTTAGGTTTATCATCAGAGAGTTGGCAATGAACTTGCTCTAGTTCATCCATTCCTTCAACATATTCACATGTTAAACTCTCAGTTGGTTCCATGCAAAGTGTGCTACTTTTAGGATCAACTGTCAACCATTGGATGTCCTCTTGTTTTATGGTTACTATATATAAGCACTTTGGATTTTAGATTCATCTACACACTATCTACATGCTTTGATTGATGTGCTTTAGATAGACCATAATTTCTACATAGAGTTGCACACTATATTGTTGTACGTGATGCATGGAACTTTCCTTTTCTCAATCATTCCAAAAGCATTTTCCTTGGAAATTTTTAGAAAAAGATCTCTGATGCACATTCACACATCAATAGTACTCAACCACGCCTTTCCCATAATGATTGGGAAGTTCCCCTTGTAGTTGTTAACCTTGATCACTAGGAAATCGATAGGACAATACCACCTAAAAATAGTAGTTACAATGTCCTTCACTAATCCCAAGGAAATAGTAATGGACTAATCTTCCAATTCTAAACAAATGTTGATCTTCTTAACAGGCAGGTTCTAAGCTTTGTACATCTCATGAGAAATCAAATTGACACTAGAACCTAAGTTAAGAAGACCTTTTCATGGCTTATTCCTAAAAATTTGCAAGTAAATGAGGGGACTTCTAGGATCAACTATTTTCCTAGGAATGTTGCTAGCCTTGATCCAAGTAGATATAGCATGGGTTAACATAACTATGAGTATCTTGGGAGGTATTTGGTTTGAAGGGTTTTTGAAAGGAATAGATGCAAAGGATGAAGGAGACATAGGACAACCAACCACGTGAGTTGATGAGGGCTTTTTAGGGTTATTGATTCAAAAGAATGATCTTCTTCTTGGTCTAGATTCTAAACCAGTTGGTGGAGGAACCAGTTGTAAGTTAACGGCCCTAGTAGCATTATGTTGCTATGGCTATGTAGGAATTTCAGCCTACATGGATACAGTAAGTGGTAATTGGGTTGAGGGTGGAGGGGCATGTGCAGAAGGATAGAAGGATGATAAGGGTATGGGGATTTTACTTTGGAAGATAAAGAATGAACTCTATAATACATAGGAGGGTAGTAGTGATGTTGGAACGAGGTGTGACTAGAAGAGTCATGTGGAGACATAGGTTGCTAGACATATTACTCACATAAATTAGGTTATCTATAAGCGTACTAGTACCTTAGCAGTGGTATCCCCCACAACTGTGGGTGCTACCACTAATGATACTACTCATACGGTTGTGGTGGGGCTCCACTTGAATAGTAAGCTTGTTGTTGCTAGTGGAACTACTTGGGATTCTCTTGAGGATAAGGAAATCTTCTAACTGCTTACCTTCTTGCCAATATAGGATTTAGAGCATACATCCTAGAATCCTGCAAGTGTGACATAATAGGGAAACATCCTTTAGGATATTCATATTATTAGATGTCACACCTACCATCATCATTTGATTCTGACTCCATAACCTCTTCTATTGCAGGAGCTTTGCCCTTACTTCTTTAGTAGGCATGTTTAGCTTCATTTCTTCTTCTTAGATCACAATCACTACTTTGCTCTTTGGCTCCTCTACAATTTTTAGAGTAGTTTGGAGTTTTTCATCTAAATATTTCAACATTTTTTCCACCTTGGTTGAAATTTTAAAAATAGAGTTTTGAATTAGCAAGATTTTTCACTACACCACTTGATGAGACGCAGTTTTCACTAGGCCGCGATATCGCGTCTTCACCTGCGATATCGCGTACGCGATATCGCGTCCCGCCGCCATATCTATAAATAAGAGGCGGCACTCCCTTCATTTTCCCAATCCTGGCTAGTGTAGCGAAGCTCTGGCAGATTGATCACTCCAGAGTTAGAATTTTTCCCCATGTGCCCGCAGTAGGAGTCCTAGAGTGAACGGCTCTTTATTCGAGCAGCTTGTAACCTGAACCGAAGTTGTGTACGGCATTAAAGACGAACTTGATTGGATAAACCTTGCAGTACATGGTTTTATTGCTTTTTGTCCTGCTTTCCTAGTGCGTTCAAGTACGACTTGATTACGAGCGTCTACGGACGTGTACGGCTAGTCAAGGAATCGGCTGCTTGACGCAATGCATGAGTACGACTCAATTACGAGCATTGGATGCTTGGTAACCCAGTAGCGTATTCCAGGATTCTGCGCTTGGTAACTCCCGGGTCTAATGTGTACGGCTAGTTGAGGAATCGGCTGCTCATTGCTAGGCTAGATCGTGTGATAAGTACGACTTAGTTACGAGCACCCACGGGTGTGTACGGCTGGCTAAGGAATCGGCTGCTTATCACACGTAGGCTAAATAGGTGCCTCAGTACGACCACTTCGAGCACTTGCGTTACGTGTGGCGATCCCAGTAACGATTAGCGTTTGGTAAGCTGCAGTTGCATAGTTCAGGGTGTGTCCGGCAAGTGGGAACGGATGCTGACGCTAGTTAATTTAGACTTAGATCTTAGTTAGAGTTAGTTTAGTTTTCTCAACCCTTCCTCCTGGTAGCATAGAAGATAAGCCGAAAATACCAAAAAAATCACATACCTCAGACTTGCTTAACCATACACCGTGACACATACAAGCAAGCCTGGGAAGACAACGAACGATTAACCCCAAGTGTTTCTTGTGGCGTTAAGGCATTTAGTCTGCGGAGTTCGACCGGATCGCGCGTGTACGCTCGTATTCGTATGGTGGAGTGTAGGGGTACCTCGCCACTCATCATTGGCGCCGTTGCCGGGGACTAAGTGTTTTTTCGCCAATTTAACATAAGGGATATCACTCACATCGTTGTGAGCTTAAAACGAACCTTAGGGTTAATCAGTTAATCAAGAACAATAAATAACGGTGAAATTAGCACACCAATAGAAATGGCTTCTTCTCACGAAATCAACTCACCTAAGGACAATACAGGAGAAAGTCAGCATCATACGCATAACCGAGATCAACCATGTCCTCAACAATCTAAGGTCACATATACTCATCCCGATGAGTATGTGCCGGATTTTACCTTTGTTTTCCATCAAGATGAGCAACTGCGGTGGAGAGACATGCAAGGTAACATCGTGTTACCCCCAGATCGATCTGCTCCCAACATGCTTTTCCGTGCCTTGGTACAGATTGGCATGCATGAGCTGTTCGCAGAATACGTTTTGGATGACCATGATACAAGGGATTATCATCCCACAAACGCCCAACGTATTCGGGATGCAAGGCAGGAGAGCCAACATTCACTACTGAAGGGCAAGGTTCCCCACGTCATTAGTGAAATAGGAGAAGAGGAACCCCTCACGATGGGTTTCTTAGAAAATGATGTTCCTCCTCCTCACTCTAGTGAAGAGGTTAGGCATCAGGGCCTTAGATCAACGATACATATTCCAGGCTCTGATCCCCGTGAGCACCAGCTGTTCACGGCAGGAACAACTACTCACACTAATGACGGACTCGTTGATCGTCACAACGATCGGGGCCGAAGCAGCCGAAGAGAAGGCAAGAAACATCACCATGGTGATGGATCCCCTTCTTCTTCCCCTTCATCACATCATTCACCCTCTCCTTCCACATCTGAGCGCAGCCACCATGAGCATAATGCGGAGAACAAAGGTAGACGAGATGAAATGCCTCGAAAAGAAGGTCGAGAGGAGTTAGGACAAGGGCATGGACGTAGGGAGAATAGGGAACCACAACGTAGACATCACAGACGTCATGAAAGGGATGATCATGACGAACCCCTATTCGCAACCCGAAGCATGCTTAACATTCGAGAGGCAGTTAGGATTCCCACAAGGCATCTAAAAGATAGCAGGATCAAGCGTTTGGATATAAATAATATCCCACGTTTTGAAGGGGGATACAACGCTGATCCTCAACATCATCTACAGGCATTCCACGACGCCTGTGCCTTGCAGAATATAGACAATGAGTGGCAGAAACTCAAGTTGTTCCCAAGGATACTCATTAAGGAAGCGGAAAGCTGGTACCGGTCCTTAGAACCAGAAACCATCAGGAGATGGAGTACGATGCTTGAATTGTTCAACAACAAATATCAAACGTACTCCAGAGTGTCTAACTTGCGTAAGCAGATCCAAGGCTGGAAACAAGGAGCTTATGAATCCTTGGATGCTGCCATGGCCCGTTACTACACATTGCTACATCGTTGCCCGGGCCATGGGTACGCTAAACGGGATCAACTTCGCCACCTCGTGGATGGGCTACGAAATGAAACGAGAAGAACTCTTGGGACTTACGCCCAAGGGAGACTCTCCCAACTAAGAGCCCATGAAGTTGAAGTATTGTTGGAACAAGTAGCACAAGAAGAGGGTGAGCTATGTAAAAGAGAAAGTGCGGAGGAATACAACCGCGATCCCTCCCTTCGCAAGAAGGGAGTGAAATTCTGTGATGAGGAGGATGAGTCACCACTCGAAGAGTTGGTGAACAGGAAAACCGTGCCGATCCAAAAGTTAACAACGGAGGTATCGGCTAAGGTAGACCAAATGTGGGATTCCTTAGACTCACGAATAGAAACAGTCCTGAAAATCGTAGAGGAGTCTAAGGATGAGCAAAGTAGTGACAAAGGAAAAGTCAAGCGGAGAAACTTTAACCCTGCACATAACAAGGGTAAGGGAAAGATCTTTAACTCCGATGAGGCTGAAAATTCTGATTCAGACAATGATGGTGGATGTGAGGTCTGTTACTATGACCATCCTAAGGGATGTTGTCCAATTATCTCACATCTGCAGGAGTCTGGGGTGTATGCATTAAATCCAAGACTTAATCAACGGCAAACACCCAGAAGGTTACCTTATCCACAAGGTAACCCAAGGCAGTTCCACCAACCCTTGACGTATTATCCAAGTGGAACACCTCCGCAGCCCATCGAACAACATCAGCAGTGGCAATACCCACAGTCATGGGGGATGCCACATCCGATACTTCGATACCCTTAC
>MNCI01033529.1:726008-771178 GCA_015680685.1 Gnetum montanum | reverse complement strand
AGGATTTGAAACGGGTGTGACTTCAAGGGAACTTGGTGCTCTTGTGTTGGTCATTCACTTGGGTGCTTGGATGTTTTCTTCTTGGGTTTTCTCACCGTTCTGATGTAACCCAATAATCGGAAGCTGAGACAATAAAAATAAAGAAGTCTCTGCATGGTGTGGTCCCCACGCATAAAAACACAAAACAAGAAAAAGAGAAGACAAAATGAAAAAAAAAATGGAAAAAGAAAAAACAAATGAAAAAGCTAAAAAAGCTAAAAGTGAGGAATCAAAGCACACCCCTTAGACGGAATAAATTTGGGCTACAAGCACTGGTTATGGAACCAAAGTGTTCCCTCTAACTAAGGCCCTTCTCGCTTCCCATTCTCTCTATTGTTTCGTCGGAATGGTGGTGGCTTCCTGAAGTTGCATCCTTGTCACCCAAGTGGATGGTTTAACCACCTGCATTGATGCGAAGTCACTGGAAGTGGTTGGTTTGAGGCCAGAGTTGGAATGAGATTCGCCAAGTCACATTAATCATCAAACACACAAGGGGCTATACACCACCTTGTTCTTGGGATTCCATTCCATTCCTCTTTCTTCCCATCCTTCTCTCCATTGTTCACCTCATTGCCGGTTGTATCATTGTATATACTTTGGTTGATGCTTTGTTTTCTTTTTGGTAAATTCTTACGGTTAAGACTTTAACTCTTGTTCCAAAGGACATTCCCAGAGCCCACGGACTCTTTGAATGTGGGATTGTCAGGGCATTAAGGGCATGAGCCTGCTTTGGGGAGGACCCACTGACATTCCTATTTGGAACATTAGTTAACTTCTTTTCCTTAACATTTTGCAATTAATTAACATTTTTGTTCATTTCCATCATGACATCCTTTTTATCGATGCCATAGTTGTCCCTTTTTACCTATCATTCCTATTCCTTTTCTCTCTCCATTCTAACGCTACCGGAGGTTCGCGATTAGTCATGGGGGTACGGGGCCTGATTTTTCGATTTTTATCCTAAGCCCCGGATTTTTTCGTTTTTCTTCCTAACCCCTATACCTTCGGTAGTCATCATCTACATTTTCCCAGATCCATATTAGCCATACCACAACTTAGCCAAGGAACCTAAACCGAAGCAAGGTATGCTTTACTTAATGATTCAATTACCCTTGCTAATATATGATTGTGTTGTGTGTGCAGATGGCAATCATACAACAACGGAATGGATCTGGAGCAGACACTTGGAATGGAGCAGCGCTGAAGCAGCATGCAAGGAGTGGAATTGATAATGCGCTTACAGATGGACAACGAAAGGCGCAATCTAGGCGTTGGCAGCAACAAGACTCTTCTCTCTTCTTCTCTTCTATTCTCTCTCCTCTTTTCTCTCAGCTGCCAACTGTGGCCTGATGTCATTGTAATAAGGTGTTCACCCATGTTGTCATGAACACCAGTTTTTGTCAAGTCTTGTAATAAAGACCGTTCACATGTCATCCCATTAGTTCCATTTCCCCTAATAATCCCATACCTACCTGATATCATTGTAAGGAACTCGAGGACGAGTTTTCATTCAGTCATGGGGGTATGATGAGACGCGACTTGCACTAGGCCGCGATATCGCGTCCCGCCGCCATATCTATAAATAAGAGGCGGCACTCCCTTCATTTCCCAATCCTGGCTAGTGTAGCGAAGCTCTGGCAGATTGATCACTCCAGAGTTAGAATTTTTCCCCATGTGCCCGCAGTAGGAGTCCTAGAGTGAACGGCTCTTTATTCGAGCAGCTTGTAACCTGAACCCAAGTTGTGTACGGCAATAAAGACGAACTTGATTGGATAAACCTTGCAGCACGTGGTTTCATTTATTGCTTTCATTTACTGCTTTCCTAGTGCGTTCAAGTACGACTTGATTACGAGCGTCTACGGACGTGTACGGCTAGTCAAGGAATCGGCTGCTTGACGCAATGCATGAGTACGACTCAATTACGAGCATTGGATGCTTGGTAACCCAGTAGCGTATTCCAGGATTCTGCGCTTGGTAACTCCCGGGTCTAATGTGTACGGCTAGTTGAGGAATCGGCTGCTCATTGCTAGGCTAGATCGTGTGATAAGTACGACTTAGTTACGAGCACCCACGGGTGTGTACGGCTGGCTAAGGAATCGGCTGCTTATCACACGTAGGCTAAATAGGTGCCTCAGTACGACCACTTCGAGCACTTGCGTTACGTGTGGCGATCCCAGTAACGATTAGCGTTTGGTAAGCTGCAGTTGCATAGTTCAGGGTGTGTCCGGCAAGTGGGAACGGATGCTGACGCTAGTTAATTTAGACTTAGATCTTAGTTAGAGTTAGTTTAGTTTTCTCAACCCTTTCTCCTGGTAGCATAGAAGATAAGCCGAAAATACCAAAAAAATCACATACCTCAGACTTGCTTAACCATACACCGTGACACATACAAGCAAGCCTGGGAAGACAACGAACGATTAACCCCAAGTGTTTCTTGTGGCGTTAAGGCATTTAGTCTGCGGAGTTCGACCGGATCGCGCGTGTACGCTCGTTTCGTATGGTGGAGTGTAGGGGTACCTCGCCACTCATCACCACTACATCAAGTGGTGCCTCCCCTTTATTGTCATAGAATCAATCCTTTTCCTTTTTAATGAAAGGGTCCTAGTTATATTCCTTAACACTTTCTTATTTCTTCACTTCTCCTTCCTCTTTTACAACCTACTTGATGAGCCTTTGAATTTGATGAGCCCTTAGTTCTATCAATCTCCCTTGGGCATAGAACCCAAGTGTTCTTCTCATTTATGATGGAAGTCCATCTATGATATGTTGAAGCTGCTCCTACTAAGAATAACCATGGCCATGACATCCATATAAAAGAGAATAATATTGGCCCATGGCTACATCCAAGGGTTTATGTATTTCTTATCACTAGCCTTGGATTTGCTTTCTCAAGTTGGACACTTGAAAGTACATATGATAATTATCATCAAATAGCTCAAGCATCGTACTCTATCTATGAATTAATTTTAGCTCCAAAGGGTGGTACCAATTTTTTGCTTCTTTCATGATTGTCTTGAAAAATAGCTTAACTTTCTCCCAATTCTTCTCTATGTTCTACAAAGCACAAGCATCATGAAAGTCTTGAAGATGGATTTATGGATCTAAGTTATATTACCCCTCAAATTTGGAAATATTGTTCATATCCAACCTCTTGATTCTACTACCTTTCTTATGCCTAGCTAGAATTCTCATAGCCTCTATGATGTTTAGCATGTTTTGAGTTGTAAGCAGAGGCTCATCATCATCATGATTTTAATAATGCCTATGATGTCCTTTGCTACCCCTTCATTCATGGGAGGGCCTATAATCATTGTTGTGTCATTGTTCACCTCCATCACAATTTTGTCCTTTGTGGTTTTGGTCAGATTTAGAGGAGGAGGAAGAAGATGTAGATCAAGAGGGTGAAGAGGAAGGGGGATTGTCACCATCATGGTGTGTTCCACCTCCTCTCCTCTTGTCATGACCACAATCAGAAGATTTATCATCATCATAATGCTTGCTCGAGCCCCTACCTTAACTTCCGCTTTTGCTTGAACTAATATTATTAATAGTGGACTATAAGTTTGTGTTCAAACCTTCTTAATTGGAGTCAAGTGATGGAGAATCTTCATGTTGAAAATCCACAAAAGGAAGGATCCTCATTATCGTTTCAATTCAGCAAGAACAAGGGATTAGTAAACCATTTTCCCTTCATAGCTTGATGACACTTCTCCTAATGTCAATCACTTTTGTGTTGTGTTTTAGTGGGAATGTAGTGTCAATATTCATGGTCCTACACAACATATTTCTTGTGAAGGTCCTAAATGCCCAACCCCTTAAGAGTTTAGAGCAACATCCTAGAAATAGATCATTTAGGTGGAAACACAACATTGCCCTTCATATGTCTCCACTAAAATTGTTCATCATAGTATAGGATGAAGGTCAAATCAGGCACAAAATCATCTAGATGAGTATACACCACTTTGAATTTTTGGGGCATTGGTAGTTTCAATTCATCATGCCTATGAAAAGAAGATATTTTAATTTAGAAGAAAAATAATGGTATGCTTTAATTATTATTATTATTATTATTATTCAAATGATTATGACTTTAGTGTTCATTCCAATGATCTAAAATAATTTTCACTAAGTTCTAGAGAGCACATGTAGCAAACTATAAGTTCGTAGCAATGATGCTAATGATGAGCAGTGAGTATACTGTATGCCCAACCATATGAATCATAAGTTTTGCACATGATTTGGTCAAATTCCAAGGACTTCTAGCCTACTAAGTACATAGGTTTTAGGAGGTGAAACTAATTGTTGTAATTTTTGTCTTCCCAATTACACTTATGAGTACAAGGGTATGGTTAAGTATAACTAAGGCATATGATTTTTATCTTTTTGTGTTCTAGGTCACCTAAGAATCAAGGATAATGAATAAAGACATTTAATTACTAATGTAATCTAATCAATTAGCTAACACTTAACTAATCCTAACATAAGCATCTATTCCCATTTGTTGTACACATCTTGAACATGTATAACACTATTGGGTTACCAAATGTTAAGTGTTATTGGGATTACCAAGCATTACATGTATGCTCAAAGTGGTTGTACTTATGTGTTTTAATTAATTACTATTTAATCTAGGTTAATTAATTAATTAACTATTTAATTACTTAAAGCATTAAAAGAAATTGCTTAAAATATTAAATGCACAAAGGAAATAATTAATCTAGTATAAGTGCTACAAGGCTTATTAGAAAGCTCATCTTTATTACCACATACACTACAGTGCTTACGTACAATAGTGCTTGAATAAATATCTGTACACTCTTTGACTTCTATTGTGGGCACTTAAAAAATATTCTAACTTATGAATGAATAAATTATAGGAGCTTCACTACAACTATGAGACTTGATGCCATAAATGCGGTTGAAGGTGCACATTGATAGGAAAAAACAAGGGGGCCCATCGATGGTTACATGTCAATGGATTAAACCCCACATCGATGAGATCCCTTTGATGGGATCGTGTCAATGGAATCCCATTGACGTGGCCAACCATGACACTTCATCATATGGGATTGTGGTTTTATTATTATTGTAATAATGTGGTTCCATTATTATTGCAATCTTCTTTCACATTAATAAAGATACCTAGTTTTTATCTCTTCTAGCAATTTTTTTGCCTTGCATACAATCTAGAGTTGGTATTTTTTGAAGGTTTAATTAAATTAAAGTGATCCCACTTCAGGATTGCTATCAGAGCCTCAGATTTTAGAAAATTTTATTGTGAACTTTTATGCTTTTTTCAAATAGTTCCTAAGAAGAAAAATATTCAAGCACTTCAGAAAGATGTAGACAGCATGAAATATACTTTTCAATAGATGGTTGATTGATTGAATGAAATCAATTCTAAGATGGATAGAAATGTAAGTCCCAACCATATTCCATCTCATGATAATGATGCTGATATCTATTTAAATGAGGATGAAGAAAATTCTTAGCTTGGTGGAGGGTGAAAAGATGAAAAGAAAGATCATTCTAGTTATGAGAGTGCTAAATCCCATAATCTAATGGCTCTAAGAGGGAGGAATCCAAGTCCTCATGTTAAAATCATAAGAGATCCATCACAAACATTTTTTCTCTAATGGTAAATTTGATGATGAAGATGAAGCAATACTTTTCAAAGCTTTTAGAAATGTTACAAGACTTTTCTATGTGAAATTGAAGTCTTTCAATGATGTAAATGGAACCAATGCCTTCACAAGCTAGCTGAAGGAACTTGATAAGCATTTTGCACTTGAAGAGATACCAATTCATTTGATGGTGCCAATTTCTGAATCTAGATTAGAAGGTATGGCTTCAACTTGGTAGAGAAAAGAGTCTTAAAGCTATGTGACATAAAACAAGAAACTTATTAGGGAAAAGTCCTTAATGAATATTGGAGTAGGATCACGACCTCACTTTGAAGCAATTTAGATAACTCATTTTAGGTGGTCACTAGTCTTTGATTCCACCAAGGCATAGATTACCCCATATAGCTTTTTCTAGTTTAAATGAGCTAATTATGGCTAAATTTATATTAATTATTAAATACATCAAAGAAAGTGTTGCCTCACCTATAACTATTAGCTTTCTCTTTTAGCTATTCCTTAACATAATGATAAAAATTAATAGCTTTCTACTCATTTATCTCTAAGTCTCACATAGCCAAGATAATTAATGAAAAGGTTTTATAGAATAGATCATTCTTTCATTTTGAGCTATCTACCAACAAACTTACCAAAGCTAAATTTTGTAAAAGCTATGCTAAACAAAGCAAGAATATGATATAGAAATATTATTCATGAAGATTAAAATTGCATTAAAGATGACATCAATTCTATGCTAAACTAATTCAAAATTGACACTTATAGAAGCTATCTCATTCAATTCGAATATTAGACTAAGCTAAACCTAAGTGTTTTGAGAAAATAACTTATTCCAAAAAATTTTATTCACTTAAATGAAGCTATGCATAATTTATGCCAAAAAATTAAAAAAAAGCTATCTATTTCTAATGTAAATTGAGAGAAAACTAAAAGCGATAAGCTAAATCTATTTAGAATTTCATTAAGAAAATTTTTCTTTACATGCTTTTCCAAAAAGTACCTTCCATATTCCCTCATTCTTTCTTTTTCCAAACCTAATAAAAGCTTTATATAGTAACTTTTGGCACTTACACTAGTTATAAGACCATGGTTAAATTAATCTCATGTTCTCCTCATAGAGCTACAAACCATTAGATAGTTGCTCAACCTCCTAATAAGCTTTCTTAATTTTCTAGATCTAGAGCCCTTCTATTGGTAATTGTTAAGCTATTCTCCAATGATTGAGTAAATCTTTTATGGCTTAATTCAATGTAGTTAAGTATTGTTGAGGTTCTTGATAATTTCTTCTACTTCTAATTTAGGGACACCCAATTTGGCTAAAGAGTCAATTAGCTAATTTAATGTATATCCTACAGGTGAACAAATCTATTCTAGCTCTAACTTCTTTCAGTTAGCCTCTATCATTATTCCTTCAACTACCATCATCATATAATCTAGAAAATTATTTTTGAATGGTGTTAGAAATTCCCTCTTTTCAATAGCTATCTTACCTAATTCATGTACTTTTTGGTATATTTGGATTAATATAGTTTTATATTTCTTAGCTTTCTTTATTTATTCTTGTATTTCTTGTATCCATTTTATCTAATAATTAAATTCAACAACTAGCTCTTGAAAATTAGGCTACATCTAATAGGAGTGATCGGAAGCCTTAGTCTTCTTAGCTTATTCTAATTCAAAGCTCACAATAGCTAGCCTTTCTTCCAGTTATGCCATAGCCTACTCCTTGTTTGCTAATAGTAACTTCTTAATTATGATTGTATCTTTGAGTTACTTATTTACATCTTTGGACCTTTTTACTTCTCTCAATTTGGATATTTCTTATTCATTTTGCATCAGAAATTCTTTAAGCTTGGCTATCTGACTATTAGCTACCTATTCCATTGTTGTAACATTTCTACCATTTGATGGAGCAGATAATGTTTAAAATTGAATTTTCCCAGTTTAATTCTTCATGAGTGATGAATCATAAATTGGTTGCATTAACTGGGCCTCGTTGACTAGGCCTTGTCGATGCATGATTTGATGTGTTCACATGGCCCCATTGATGTAGTGTCTATTTTTACCTATAAATATGCACTCACCTGCTATGTATGTGACAATCTTTGTCATAGTGTAGCAGATCTCTTGTAGTTTTCTTCCCCGAAGTTAGAATTCCCAAGTGTCTACAACAAAAGTCATTAGTATACAAATCTTTATTCAAACACTATTGTACCTAAGAACAATATTATGTGCAGTAACAAAGACAAGCTTTCTAATAAACATTGCAACAATTTGGATAGATTAAATATTTTCTCATGCATTCAATGTTTTCAAAAATTTTATTTAATACTTTTAAGTAATTAAGCTAAATGAATCTATATTAAATAAGCACATAAGTATGACCACTTTGAGCATGTGCATGATGCTTGGTAATCTTAGTAACACTTAATGTTTGGTAACCTAGTAGCATTATATGTGTTTAGGATGTGTACAGAAAGTGGGGACAGATGCTTATGGTAGGATTAGTTAGGTGTAGCTAGTTATATTAAATTAAAAATTTAATTACTTTATTCTTTTCATCTTTTATTTTAAGCACCCAAAACATAAAAGATAAAAGCAATAAAAATCATATGCCTTGATTGCACTTAACCATATCTTTGCATATCACATGTGTAACTAGGAAGATAACAAATGGCTATCAAGGTTAGTTCCACTTCCTAGAGGCTAGTGTACTAGAAGACAAAGGGTCTACAAAATTTAACCAAATCATGTGTGAATGTTTAGTGCTTCATATGGTTGGACGTAGAGGTACTCGCTGCTCATCATTGGCATCATTGCCAGGGACTCTTTTTGTTTGAAATATGCACTATCTAGGCATAGTGAAAATCATTAACATCATTGGATTAACCCTAAGATCAAAATCATTCTCAAAATAAATATAGTAATTTAAGAACATTGATATATTATTTTAATTATAGAATGTCTTCTTCTCATAGGTGCAATGATACTAAACTGCTAGTGTCTTAAGAATGGAGGTTGGTATATACTCATCCATATGAGTATGTTCTTGACTTCACCTTCATCCTTCATTAGGATGAACAACTACGGTGGTGAGATATGGAAAAAAACATTGTAATGCCTCTTAATTGATCTATGCCTAGGATGTTGCTCCAAACCCTTAGGAGGTTGGACATCCAAGATCTTCAAGAAGAGTACATTATGCATGGCCATGACTATTGGAACTACTGTCCTACTAAAACACAATGTAGAATAGATTAACACTAGGAGAAGTACCATGAAGCAATGAAGGAAAAATGGTTCATCAATCCCTTGTTCCTACTTAACAAAAATGAGAATGAAGATATTTCCTCTAGGAGTTCTCAACCTGAAGATTTGCCACCCCTTGATATTGATGATGGAACCTTGAAATTGAATCTGTAGTCCACTATTAATAATACAGGTTTAGGCAAAAGTGAAAGTCAAAGTAGGGGCTTCAGCAAGCATCAAGATGACAAGAAAGCTAACGAATGTGGCCATGAAAAGCATAGAGGTGGTGGCAGACACCATGGTGATGGCAATCCTCCTCCCTCTTCTTCCTCTTCATTTGCATCTTTTTCTTCCTCTTCTAGTTCTAATGAATACCACAGAAAGTACAACCAAGATGAAGGTGAATAATGAGACAATAATGATCACTAAGCCTACCATGAAAAAAATGGTAGGAGAGGACATCATAAGAATTATTGAAATAATGATGATGATGATCCTTTACTTGCCACTTGAGAGATGTTGAACATTGCAAAGGTAGTAAAAATTATAACCATGCATATGAAAGATAGTTAGATCAAGTGAGTTGACATGAATAATATCCTCAAATTTGAGGGGGGAGATAAATCTGATCTACAAAGACATCTTCAAGCCTTTCACAACGCCTATGCCTTATAGAATATTGAAAATTATTGGTAGAAATTAAAGCTATTTCCTAAGATGCTCATCAAGGAAGTAGAAAGCTGGTATCAAGCCTTGGAACTAGAATCCATACATAAGTGGACTACAATGCTAGGGTTGTTCAATGATAAATATCAAATGTACTACCAAGTTTCTAATTTGAGAAGCTAGATCCAAGGATGAAAACAAGAAATATATGAATCCTTTGACACTTTCATAGATAGATACTATTTTCTCATACACTAATGCCTTGGCCATGGTTATTCTCAATGGAAACAACTTTGCCACATCATAGATGGACTTTGATCAAAAACCAAAAGAACTCTTGGGGTATATGCCCAAGAAAGACTATCAAGAGTTAGAGCCCATCAGATCTAAAGGTTGATAGAGAAGATAGCAAAAGAAGAAGAAGAGTTGAGAAAATGAAAAAGTGCTAAGGAATATAATAGGGATCCTTCCATTAGAAAAAGAAAGGTCCTATTTTGCAACAATGAGTAGAAGTCACCACTTGATGAGGTGGTGCAACAAAAAATGTAGGCAATCCAAAAATCTATTTTTGATATATCAACCAAGGTTGATAAATTATGGGAATCTTTAGATGAAAATTCCAAACTACTCTAAAAATTGCAGAAGAATCAAGAGAGCAGCACAGTAGTGAGTGTGACTATAGAAGGTGGAGAGAAGCTCAACATGTCTACGAAAGGGGTAAGGGAAAAGTTGCTATAGTAAAGAAGTTGTGGAGACAATTAAATGATGATGGTGGATATGACATTTTCAAATATGAACATCCTAAAGGACATTACCTTATTGTGTCATACTTGCAAGAGTTTGGGATGTATGCACTGAATCCTAGATGGACAAGAAGGTAAGTACCCAAAAGAGTACCTTATCCTCAAGGCAATCCAAGAAAGTTCCACCAATAACAACAAGCTTATTATCCAAGTGGGGATCTACCATAGCCATATGAGTAGTATCAATAGTGGAAACACCTACAATCATGGGGGTTTCCACCATGAAGGCAATGGTACCATTACAAATAGCTAGATCCATATGGATACTATGTTCCTCAACCAATATCTCTGCATGACTCTTCTAGTCATGCTGCTTTTCAACATCACTACTACCCTCCAGAGTATTACAGAACACATTCTCTATCTACTAGAGGGGAAACCCCATATTCATATCACCCTCCTCATTCTTCAGCATAGGCTCCTACATCTTCAACCTAATTGCCACTTGCTCCATCCATGTAGGATGAGCTTCTAGCTTGATCACAACAATGTAATGCTACAAAGGTTGTTAACTTATAGCCAACTCCTCATCTGAGTGGTTCAAAACCAAGATCACATAAAAGACCATTCTTCCTAATCAATAGCCCTACTAAACCCTCACTTACTTATGTGGCTAGTTACCATGTATCTCCTTAATCCTCAGTATCCATGCCTTTTGAGAGCCATTCAAACCAAATGCCTCCCAATATTGGCATAGTTATGTTAACCCACATTATATTTGATTGGATCAAAGCTGGCAACCTTTCAAGGAAAAGAGCTAATCCTAGAAGTCCTCTCATTTATTTGTAGATTACTGGAAACAAGCCATGCAAAGCTCTTCTTTACTTAGGTTTTGGAGTTATTATGGTTTCTCATGAAATGTATAATGCCTGGAACCTACCTCCTCTCAAGAAGAGTAACATTCATCAAGGTAGGATTTATCTATCCCATTATGAATAGTAAGTGGGTTAGCCCACTCATTATTGTACCAAAGAAAGGTGGTAAGTGATGGGTTTGCATTGACTTCCAGTTGTTGAATATGACAACATTTAAAGATCACTTCTCTTTGCAATTTATGGATTAGGTATTGGACACCATTTCTAGGCATTACCACTTTAGCTTTTTGGATGGTTATAGTGGTTATAAGAAAATTTAGATTGTGCCAAAATACCAAGCCAAAACCACATTCATGAATCCTAAGGGGATTTTTTCATATCGAAAGATGCCATTTGGCCTATGTAATACCCCTACCACATTCCAATGCTTGGTCTTGAGTATTTTTTAGCAGCAAATCAACTATGGTATGGAAGCCTTCATGGATGAATTCTTCACCTATGGAATCACATTTAAGCAAGCCTTGGACTACCTTCATCAAGTGCTTACAAGGTTTGTAAAGATGAATCTTTGGTTCAATTGGCAAAAGATCAATCTGATGCTCTAGGAGGACATTGTACTAGGGCACAAAATTTCTTAAGCATAGATTGAGGTGGACCCTAAAAAGATAAGGGTCATCCAAGGAATAACTTGCCAACTAGAAATCATTAAAGATGTCTGGTCATTTCTTGAATACACTTTCTACTACCAGCATTTTATAGAGAATTTCTCTTAGATCACAAAATGGCTAGTCAAGATTACAAAGAAAAATGCTCCATTCATCTAGATCATGGAATGAAAAAATGCATTCCAGAGCCTCAAGAAGAAGCTTTTAGAGACCCCAATTCTATGAGAACTTTATTAGTTCAAACTATTTCATATAATGATAGACACCTCAAATTATGCCTTGGGAGCCATGCTTATGTAGTTGAATGACAAAAAACATCAATATTATATTGACTACACAAGTTGAAGCATTGTGGGTGCATAAATCAATTACACCAGAATGGAGAAAGAACTAATGGTGGTGGTATATGTTGTATAGAAGTTCAGGCACTATATGCTTGAGTATAAAGTGTTTGTGCACACTAACTATAGTTCCATTTACTTTCTTATGAACAAGTCAACAATGAGACCCCATATCATATGGTGGTTTGTGATCTTGTAGAAGTTTGATATTACAATGGTATATTTAAAGGGAACTAAGAATGTAGTTATTAATCACTTGTCTTAGATATGATGGGATAACAAAGAGGAGAGCCCACTTTCTAACTAATTTTCTAATGAACTCATATTTATTGGTGTAATAAATGAAGAAGTTTCTGATGAATGAAAATGGTATTATGGCATCCTCACTTATCTTATCACTTAAGAGATGCCACAAGGTCTAAACTACAAGAAGAAACAATAGATTCTGCATCAAATAAAATGCTTCATGGAAATTAATGGACACTTTTACTAGGTGTGTGCCAATGGCTATTACTATGTACTTGATGCTAATCAACTACGCATTCTCCAGGATGCTCATGAGGATCCTTGTGAGGGCCATTATGATAGGATATGCATGGCCATTAAGATCCTAATGGTAGGGTATTATTTTTAAATCATCTTTAGGAACACCCACCAATTTGTTTGCTCTTGTGAATGTTGTCAACAAGATGGTGGGATGACCACTCAAATTGAGGGACCTCAATAGTGGATTCAATCATTAGAACCCTTCAACATCTAGGACATCAACTTCATGGGTCCCATCACATCCATGTAAAATTAAATGGTGTACATAATTTTCATCATTGATTATTACACAAAATGGGTAGAAGCAGCAACCATCGTTAACTGTACATCATCTACTACTACATGGTTTGTACAAGAAAATGTTGTAAATAAGTTTGGGATGCTACATGTACTAATTTTTGACAATGAAACCCATTTTACAAGCACTACCTTTTGCAAGATTATGCAATGCTTGGGGGCTGAACATAAACTAAAAATACCCTACCATCCCCAAGCCAATGATCAAGTAGAATCCACTAATAGAGAGATCATAAAGATCCTGATAAGAACAATTAGAAAATATAGGAGATACTAGAGCACAAAACTTAATGACATCCTCTATTCCTATTTCTGAACATGGAAACTCCCTATAGGATATTCTTCCTATGTGGTAGTGTATGGAAAATTACCAACTTTACCTATCCAATCCGAGCTCTATATACTTTCAACAGCTTAAGAGTTGGACCTTGACCTTATCCTAGCACAAAAAGAAAGATTAATCAACCTGAATGTACTAGATGCAAAGTGACTGGTAGCCCTATCCTTGAATGAAGTGCACAAAGTATTCAATAAACAATACCACAACCTTAGGATAAGGAAAGTAAAATTTTAACCTACGGACAAGGTCCTCTACTGAAACCCCACACATGTACCTCAATGAAGTAAGTTTGATATTTGATTGGAGGGATATTATATTATTTATGAAACCTTTCCTTTTGGGGCCATATTAATATACAAACTTGAGAGCCCAAACAAAAAGTAGCTAGTTAACATGCAACAAGTAAAACCTTTCCACGAACCTAAGAAAACTAGTACAACAAATGTGTCATTAGATGGACAACCACACTTAATTTTTTGGATCTCCTCCTTTCAAATTAGTCATGAGGGAGATGTCTATCCATGCTAACCATTATAGTGGCTCCTTAGTTTTTCGTCTTTTTGTTTTTGTTTAACACCTTATTATTTTTACAAATTTTTGTTTTATGCCTTCTTTAGCTTCCTTTTTGTTTTTACTTTATTAATTTTTCCAATGTTTTTACAACATCATTAATATGCTTTATTTTTCTTTAATATTTTTCATTTTTTATATATTTTATTCTATTCTGGTATGATTTTCTCATTATTTTTGTTAATAAAGTGCCTTATTGCCAACAAGACACAATAATGCTATTGCTGGTTACTAATGATGGTTTGTACTTAATATTTTTGATTGCTAATGTTTGGTTTATATTTTTTATTTTTGATGACTAATAACTAAGACAAAGATTCTTTTTCATGGAATAGGCAATGATTCCACATAAACCACCCATTCACAAAGTCTATGGTTTTCCTTGTTTAGGAAACATGAGGTTTCTTTTCATTAATAAAACCTTAATTAACTTGTGACCTTGGTAGTTTCCAGACTTGGAAAGGATTCAAATGTTTGAAAAGGGTGTAACCTCAAGGGGATTCAAAGCTCTTTATACCTTCTACCATATTGACTACAAGTTTGTTTTTCATCGATTTATTACCATTTTGTGTTGACCAATAACAAGAAGTTGAATACGTCTTTGCATGGTGTGGTTCCCATTTAAAAATTCAAACAAATATGATGGGAATTCAAATCATGCCCCTTATAAAAAAAATAGGCTACAAGCACTAGTTATGGGATTAGAAAGACATGTTACCCATGCCTAAAGCTCCCCTCTAACTAAGTCCCTTTCTCACTTCTTGCTTCTCTTAACTTCTTTACTAAGGAATGATGGTTATCTGTGGGAGCATTCTTGTGTCTCAAGGGGATGGATTGGTCCTATAGTGATGATACTAAGTCACTAAAAGTGGTTTTTTTGGTCTAAACTAAGGTTGGATGTTATCTGGTCATTTAACCAAAAATTCCACAAGGGACTTCATGTAACCATGACCAGGAACTTCATTTCATTCTCTCTATCATCCATAAATGCTTTCATAATTTACCTCACTACTAGTTATCCATGTTTTCATCCAAATTCTTAGTTTGACATATTGAAATTCTTAGGTAGGTTCTCCAGGTTTGGTCCTTAACTTTCCATAACCATGAATCAACTATGGGCATCACAGACTCTTTAGTTGAGGTTATGTAATGGAAAAAAGGGCATGTGCCACTATGGGGAGGATCCACTGGTACATCTTGTGGTTTGGTTAGTTAATCTCTTTACTCTTAGACATTGCCTAATCAAATATTTTATGCACTCCATCATGCATCCAATTGTGCACTCCTTAAAGCATTTTTCTTCATCAAATCTCATTCTCAAATAATTTCTCAATTTTCTAAACTTCAAAACCATATTCTAATATTTTCATCATGTTTATGGACTTTTAGGCTTCTAATTAACCCTCATTTCATGTGAAAACTCCCTTTTTTAAATTATTTTTGACAAAGTCAAAGGTGGTTAATAGTTGTATCGACTAGGCCCACTTGATGTAGTTGGCTACATTGACTCAACCCTATCAACTAGGCCTAGTTGACATAGCCCAAAAATTGAATAAATACCACTCAACATTGTGAAATGTTTTATCATTTTCTTCAAAATGGAAGGGGATTTGTAATTTTCTAGAGCCCAAAACCTTCCAAAATCCATAATGTTTACACCTCTTGTCCAAATCACTCCATTCTTCGATCTTATAGCTATTGGAGGTAAGCTCTTAGTCATGAGGACCACAAACCTTAAGGTTTCTAATGAAAAATTTCCAAAATTTTTCTAACTCCCCCAAAGGTTTAATAAATAGAACAATATTAAACCATCAATTTTCGAGTTTAACCCTTCCAACAAACTTTGGTAAACCTAAAATTAATTATTAATATTAAAATAAGAATAAAATAACAAGTGAAATGATTAAATTAGCCATGATTACAACTTAGCTAGGTGTAATTATTTCAAAGAGATAAAGTATCCCAATTATTTCAACTTATACATTAAATGCTAATCCTTGATCACGTTGTGATCACATATGGCACTAAGACCGAAATGGCTACAAGAATAAGGACAATTACAGCTAAGGAATAAATGACCCAAAGTTAGAAGGGTACAATAGGAATAAGCCCAAGAATAGGCAGTAGAAACTTATGTAATGGGACCTCTTTAGGAGGAGATCAAACTGGAATCTAATCCAAAAAATTCTTAAATAAGAGGCTATAATAGAACAATCTCAAAGAGGAGAGGCACCAAGACCCATACCAAGACTTGACATCATATTGACATAAGCCTGCCTTAACATGATCAAGCCTCATGATGTCCAATGCTCAGTTCTTCAAGAACTGAACTTTGGTCCATTCTTAGAAAATGCTTCATTAGAATTCAAGATGTAGCTACAAAACTCTTCCATATGGCCAGTCATCACTTTTAGTGGAGAGTGGTACATGGGAGAGACATATCTCTTTTGTAATAGTAGAAATGTAAGAGCCATTATAAGAATCAAGGACATTTAGGTGTCCTACTTGGTAGCAACTATTGCATAGGCTCTTGGTCTACCTAATTTTGACACTCATCTGGCAAAGATCTCCATGCATGTAGACCTAGAGGAAAAAGGGGGGTGGACCTAGTGGTGTTATGGGGTTGCCTGTAAGGAGTTTGATGCACTCACATCGGCAAAGCACATATACTTTAAGATAGCAGCTTATCACCTCAATCTGATGACAATTCCTAGTAAGATTATTGCTTTTTTCACTTAACTATGTGCTGCTTTAAGTGGAAAATTTCTTATTAACCTTCCACAACTAATTTTTTTTTGAAGATGGAAAAGTACTTCAAGTACCCTTTCCATGCCTTATTAGAAAACTTTGCAAAAGGGCAAGGATAGTCCACTATGCAAATGACATAATTAGGCATACTCCCATTGCCTCTTAGTCCAAAATGATGAAAGACGAGATCCTTGCCATGTCCAAAGAAGAGATGCAGTAACCACCACCTCCACCAAGTACTTAAGAAACAACACCAAAGGCCTATGTAGCCATTAAGTGGCTACACAAAATTTCAGAGAAGCTCTTACATGAGTAGGAGAAACAAGCAGAAAAAAGTGGTGGGGACCTATCTGTGTACCATCCTATAATGAGTCACCTCAATGAAGTGGCTCAAACAACTAGTCAGATAGAGGAAGGTGGACCAATATTCTTAGTCCAAAGAACACAGTTGCCCATGAGGTCAAATCCTAGTGCCCAAGAGGTAATAGTTTCTCTCTTGAAATAATGGAAATTTTTAGAAATATACAAGAATGCTACTACCCTTTCAGTGTGCTTGGATGAGGATGAGGGGTCAACTACCTTGGTGATGCAGCACCAAGAGTAGAAGACCGCAATAGAAATGCTTGCTAATTAGATCATCGAAGTACTAAATGTACCTGTAGTATCTATATCAAACATTTCTACACCTAGAGATGTGTAGACATATACAAGAACTATTAGTGTCTAATTAAGTGTATCCTAGCATAAGAAATTTCTAGATTGATTGGTGGAAACTAGGCAACCAATTCTAGATATCTTTGATTTTTTGAATAACATCACTGCAACCTTGTCAAAGCTACTTGAAGCAAAGGGCAAATGCATCATTATAGAAGGATAACTCTAAATGGCTCAAGCACAAAACCAATGCTTGACCATGGAGGTTGCTAAATTAAGAGCCTAACTTGTTAATCCTGTGCTTCTCAACCCTACATTGACAAGAGATGAAGATTTTCAATAACTTCAAGATAGACTTAAAAAAGTTGAGGTAAGGATGATGATAGCCATCTTTGACTAGTCCATGGTTGAGGCTAAGACATATTCAGTTCAAAAGAATTTGATCTAGACATTCCTAGAGAATGAGAAGTTGACCACAAAGAATCATCACATGTGGAATGTTGATGTGTAGAAACAACAGATGCAACAATTCATCCATCAATAGCAAGAGTAGCTAGTCAAAATAAACACTGAGCTTAGAAGATTGGTAAATCCTTTTATGGAGAAAGTCTACACCTTACACCAAAAATTTGCAATTGAGATTACCACCTGGAAGAATGAGGCTCTTGAATTTGAAAGAGTCAAGAATCACTGTAGAGATCAAGTCGGCCTACAAAAAGAAGTTAATGAAAAACATATCTAGATAGCTAAGGTAAAAGTAAATGAGATCCTCCAGTAACTCTAGTAAGGAAAAGAGTTGTGGAAATCTATCATTAGTGGGATAGATGCCTACAACAAAGCAGAGATCCACATGAAGGAGTTCTAGATTGAAGAAATGACAAAATACATGGAGCTCATCAATCTCTTATATGCAAACTTGACAATGTTAGCTACTAGATGACTATAGTTAGAGTTAGAAAAGTAGGTGACTAGCTCATAATTACTATACAAGGTAGAGTTTAACCACCACAAGGTAACCAAGAAAAGCTTGAGATTGAAAATGTTGAACTTGAAGTTCTTAAGGCAAGATTCATTGATCAAAGATCAATGATTGAGAACCTAGCTAGAAAAATGAATGATTACTAGGAACTATAAAATACAATGAGGGTGTTTAACATTGAACACAAAAAATTTGCTACTTGGTTCGTTAATGTTAAGGACCTATTTTCAACAATGCCCTATCATTGGGATGTGCCCATTCTATCCCACATTGGCAAAGTTGCATGGACCATGCAAGATCCAAGAGGTAAGGAGGAGAATATGAAAGCATTGTTAGATGCTTTCCATCTTCCACCAGAAGTTGTAACCACAACAGAACAACCAAAACAACCTCAACCACTTCATGTGCCTAAAGGAAGAGGAGATTCTTTGGAACCTCAAGAGCCTCCATCACATGGGACCATTTAATCTTTTTTATTATCTTCACACCATCAAAGAAATGGTATTTGTCAATTTTTTCTTAGTGTTCAATATTGTAGTCCTAAACACCAGAAAATTTTGTAATGATCATATATTTGTACACTTGGGTACTTAGTGTTTATTTGTATTTGTTATATGTCTATACCTTTCCAAATATTTAAAGAACTCGAGGACAAGTTTTCATTTAGTTGTGGGGGTATGATGAATAGTGATTAATTAAGCACATAAGTATGACTGCTTTGAGCATCAACATGATGCTTGGTAATCCTAGTAGCACTTAATGTTGTGTAATCTAGTAGCATTATACATGTTTAGGATGTGTACAGAAAGATAAAATGGATGCTGATTTTAGGATTAGTTAGGTGTATCTGGTTAGATTAAATTAGAAATTAAATTACTTTATTATTTTCATCTTTAATTTCAACCACCCAAAACATAAAACATAAAAATAGTAAAAATCATATCCCTCAATTGCACTTAATCATACCTTTGCATATCAAGAGTGTAATTAGAAAGAAAAAAAAATGACTATTAGGGTTAGTTTCACTTCCTAGACGCTAGTGTATTGGAAGAAAAAGGGTCTACAAAATTTGACTAGATTATGCATGAATGCTTATTGATTCATATGGTTGGAAGTAGGGGTACTCATTGCTCATCAATGAGTGACTAAAGAAAAGCTAAATGAAAGCAGTCAATTTCTATTGCCATTTTTGTGGTCATGGAGATTGTAATGCATAGTAATTCCAATATCTCTAATGAGATAAAGATTATTTAGGTTTCTTTTTCTCTATGGTGTAGAAATGATACATATGAAGATAGAGGTAAAATTATAGACCAGTATTCAAAATGATGCCAAATTTTCTAATATGGCAATGTCATGACCAATATCTTCTACCAAAATCATCAATTAAGATAATAATAAGATATATAAACAATTATCAAAAAAAGGTTGTCCAAAAAGAAGGGTTTATAGAAAGCATTATTTCTCTCACTATTGGCTTCAATGAGAGCAATAACTAGTTGATACTATCATTAGTGTATCCAATTTCTACATCAAAGTTTAGACTATACTCTTAAAATCATTGAAAATTATCGAGATGTCTTGGTAACATCTATACATGAGCCTTCAGAAGATGATACAATTGCAGAAAATACAAAGGGGAAACAATAAAATGCTTGTTTTATCTACAATTATTTTTTGCAACATCAATCCTTGCTACAAAGAAAATAAATCGTAGAAGCTTTACTACTTTTCATTTTCAAAAAGAACAAGAGAAATGCAACAATAGCTTTGATTTCATTTATAATAGAAAAAAAATAAACAACAAATCTATAGAGAGGGTAGGAAGGATATTTATCCAAGAAAATTAGAATAAGATCTCCAAGAAAAAAAATATTTAATTAGAATTTATAGCTGCATTAATTTAAATCTGATGTCCTACATCAAGTTTCTATGATGACTATCATATTCCTCTAAGTTTTTCCAAATGAAGACCTCAAGGCTATGAAAATGCCACTTGATAGAAGGTTCGTTGATGGGGTTGAATGCATCCGCGAATTTTTGATCCTATTTTGCTACATGAAGTAATTGTAGAACATAATCTAATTCAATGAGGTAGTCATAGAAAATGAAACAGAGCATAAGGATTTTGGTCTACTTTTGTAAAAAACAAATACAACAAAACAAACCAACAAAGAGATAGATCCACAAAACATGATTGCCAATTCTATGTCCATGAGGGTTGCCAGGTTTAAGTGCATTACTCTCACAATGAACCTACAACATTAACTGATTATTATTATGTCCCAGTGTGATGAAGTACCCTAAGAAATATTGAAAGGGGGCTAAACCTCACATGGAAATGGGAGGAATCCTATAATTGTAATGGCCTTTACCCTCCAATCAGACTTCATTTAAACCTGCTCATGTTGCTAAATTAAACTAGAGCAATCAAAATGACTACAAAAATATAATATTGGAGAAGAACTATAGCAACAAAGAATTGCAAAATCTACAAATAATAATAATAATAATAAAGAAGCAATAATAGGAATAATTATTCTCTAGCATTGCTACTTTGATGATGTTCATTGTGGTTCAAACATGGTGGATGGTTTCTACAATTAATGAATCTCTACTCTAGAATGTTCACATAGGGTTACAACATTAATCGTAATTACTCTTTGCTCTCCAATAGTGCTGGTGATGGGAGCACGTGGTAGTGCACGATGCTATAGCAGTGGTGGAGAAGGATCTAGAAGTACTTGTAGTTGCTAAGGAGTTTAACATCATTGACATCAAGAATGATGAAGACTCTAGTGGCAAGGGACCTAGAAATGTCAACAAGTGTTACTACAGAAAGCACAAATGGTGGAAAATGGTAGTATTATTTTTGTTAACATGAGAATAAAGTGGTGCTTCATGTGGCAAGATGGCAATGGGACGTATACAACCCTCTAAATGTTCACACATATTATGCAAACATGTTGATGTACATGGTATTAAAGCTACACAAGCTTAATAATGATATTTTTAAATTACAAATTGCAAAGCTTGTAAACATATAAAAAGGGGTAGGGCTTATGGTTTGAGAAGGAAGGATTTGTGAGCATTGGATAAATATAGTTTTACTTTCTGAGAATTGAAGATTTTCCATAATAGCTATAACGTCCATAAAAAGTTAATGCTATTTCTCCTTAATGTTTGTAATTTTTCATGCAACGCTTGCCAACCATGCTTAAAATTCTCATAGAAGTTACAACATCCTAGGGTCATTAGAAATTAATTCTTTAGATATTGCTAACCCACCTCAACTTTTCATGATGATTGTAACTACCCTAAATTCAGTATAAAAGGGGCTTTAAGAGTAGATTGAAAAAAAAAAGATTTGGAAAAGAAAGTTGAAAATTACTTTTATGATGGTTTGCTAAAGACATCAATTTGGCTACTTTTCTTTAATCCTATGAGATCATTCTTTCCCATTTTGCTTTAAATACTTACGTAATGATTTAGATAGTATCATGCTTGGCAATTAATTTTGATATTTCTTCTAGATTGCTTTTATAGCTTTGTTTTTGCACAATATTACACTCCTATTAAGATTAGCCATAGAAAAGATTATCTTGTTAAAAAGATTCAAGAGCAATTTAATAGTAATTGTGCCATTTGAAAACGTTGGTGGCTAGAACACCGAGAGGTCATTGGGCGTACAACCTAATCTTGAGTCTGTGGGAGGACTGTGCTGGAGAAAATGAAAATGAGGTGCGTTGAATAGTCTGGTTGATTAGACAGGGACTTACGTGGTGTAATAATAACTATTTTTAAAAGCCCAAAAATAGTATTGCATATTAAGTGAAAATACGTATTAGCAATGAAAAACATAGAAAATTATGTTAAAATTTGAAACAAATGCTGAAGGAAAATTAAATAAGAGTTTTGGTGAAGAAATGCATTACCCCAAGAGTGGGGGAATGTGAATTTTGATTAATTAGTGTATGAAATTAGTACATAGTGTCAAACAAGCATAGCGGGGCAATGTGGTAGTGTGGTCATAGTCTTTGGGATGTTGCAGATGTGATGCTAGCAACTATAAAAGAAGTTGGACCTGTTAGGCTTATAGTTGTCATGCTGTGTGGGAGCTGAAAAGAATAGGTCATTGTACTCAACCAAGTGTTAAGCTCAAGTTCTAGAGTGTGGGAGTGATGAAGGTGCTAAGAATGCTCTAGTGCTTGATGCTTGGGGTGATTTTCTGATCATCAACCCATGATCTCACCAATAGATCCATACCTCAAAATACTAATTATTAGGGTATTTATAAAGCTAAGGTTGATGTGAGATGTGGACTAGATGCCACTTGGCCTGGGTTCCACATAGCATGAGTGTGAACAAGTCATGTTGACATGCTATGCTCAAAGTGTTAAGCTCTAAGCATTAAGCTCAATGGTGTTATGCTCTACAGGATAGGAATAGGAACTGAAAATATACCAAACTATGACCACACTACCCAAATCATGTGTGTCAAAGTCCAAAGGACTACCATGTACCTACAAACAATGCCAAAACACATGCAACTAGGAGCCTACACTCCAAGACTACATCTTCCCTCTCTTTTGAGTATGGTCAAGTGTAGGAACAATTTTGGGGATCAATGGGGATGCAAAAATAAAGCAAACCACTAATCTTGGCCACTAGAGGGACATCAAAGCTAAATGAAGGTTGCTATTTAGTTTTTGGAGCTTTTGGAGGCATTCAGAGGCATTTCCCAAGTGTCATGCTATCTATGCTACATAGCGTGATGGAGAATAGTGTGAACACTTAGAAAATTTTTGTAGATTTTAGCTTCTCACACTGACCATAGTGTAGCGTAGTGTAGTAGAGCATAGCACCCACATTTTGATGAATTTTGCCAAAATTTATAATGTTTCTTCATGGAAAACTGACCACATTCTAGGGGTGAAGCAAGAAAAGTAGCCTCAAAAGTTAGAAAATTTCCAAATGCACCTTCCATGTCAAGATAGCTTGACACATGTCTGGTCCAACACTTAGAAAAATTTGAGCCTGAAACTTGTGCTACACTATCTATGCTATGTAGCATAATGGAGCATAACAGGTCCAAAAGCTAAAAAATTTGTCAAACTGTTTCTTCCATCCTGAGCACCTTTGACAACTCCTAGCCTAGTACTTGGGTGGACTAGCAACAGGGACATGTGTCAAGTTGGGCAAGCTAGAGAGAATAGTGATCTTGACAGCCTAGGAGATAGAAAATTTGCCAAACTCTTTGGTCTATCCCAAGTGACCCTATCCACTTCTAACTTGACATTTATGCGAACTGACCTTGGAAACATGTGCTACGTTAGCTATGCTAGGGAGCATAGCAGGTAGACTTAGAAAATTTTGCAAAAATCAAGACTTTCAGTGTGCTACGCTATCTATGCTACACAACATGATACCATACTTAGAAACATTTTTTCCAGGTTTTGACACTTAGACAAATCTACCATTGAATTTCAGGAGCCCAAAACTAGTGGTGTTTCATTGGTCCCTCTTTGTCAATGTCTGGAGGACTAACCTGAGAAATGTTGACAAAGAATATGAAACACCACAATAAACATGATACCAACACTATTCATTAGTGCTCACTTGGACAATGCTTCACTATACCTAAGAGTGCCTAGGTAATGAGTTGTGATGAGGAATAGTTTAGGGAGATGGGTCAATGCATAATGGATGGAAAGGATAGCTACAGAGGGAGGGGTTAATGCTATGATGGCTTGTTGCCATAGCATGATCCCTTGTCAAAGTGCTTGTGAGAGAGTCATCATGTGGAGGTGTCGTACTCCTTTGAAGTTTGACCTCTTGTTGGAGTGCTTATGAGATGGTCAATCCAAGGCTAGACTGGTTACAAGAGGGTAACTATGCCATTTGAATTGGGCACTTAACTTGTCACAATTTTTCTTAGTGTATTATTTTCTCTTCTTTTCTTTTCTTTCTTTTTCTTTTTCTTTTTTTTTCCAAGCACATTGTGCATCATGTTTTCTTAGAGGCAAATACAATACATCTATAGGATAGGTGTTTCCTTCCCAAGATGAGTTGTGTTATATTCGTTTGGGATTTTGACCAGCCCACAAAGGCTCCCCATGGGACAAGTTGCATTACGTTCATCATGGGTTTAGTAGCTAATTGCAAGAAAGGCTACATGTGCATTTGGAAAGCTTGCAATGGATGAGGGATACTACAAGATCAAGAGGTAGAGGTTAGGTCAGCTAAGGGGATATGAGGAATATGCACTTTCAAGTAGCTAAGCAAGTCAAAGTGGACACATTGGAAGAATTTAATGCCTTGCTGTCGTGATGTAATGCACCCTTGAATAATGTTGTCCAAGCTTCATCCTACAAATGCAACATAGAGAAAACAAGAGAAAACAACCACTATGTGAGATGAGGGTGAAGTCCTGCCTACTAGGGGCATTGCAAGGGCTATGGGTGCTACATCAAGTACGTGCAATGTTCAAAGTATGAAGGCTAGTGTAGGCATTGATGGTGCTAGGCTGGAAACCTCTAGTAGCCACACCAGAAGTGAGCACTCTAGTGGCTAGGAGCAATGGTGATGTAGGTGCTCAGGAGTTCTCACCAAAATTAAGAGCTAGGAAATTTAGCCATAGGGTGAAGAGCCATGCTACTGAAATCTCTTCTAAACTCAGGTGATGGGAAGGGCTAGGGAATGATAGTACCATGGCTACGCCACAGTATTGCTGGGACTCTAGCAAGTGTTTCTAACTATGAGAGCTATGACCAACATGATTGGCAGTGGTAATGGTAGCTCCAGAAGGTTAGCAATATGCCAAACAACATTGCCAGAATATCAACAAGATGCCAAGAACAATGATGTTGCAAATTTCCCAGAGGGTTTTTCCTTGACAATGTGAACTTCATTCTTGAACTACAATGCCTCACCCCATCCTTCCTAGGAGGTGTGGGTAGGCAACAGAAGATTGGAAGTATTCTCACTCACTTGTTCACAGGATCGTGTATGTTGGACTATAGGTGTTGAATAACAAACCCAATTTTCGATCTTGGTAGACTTCCAGCTGTGCTAGTTTAAGGTCCTAGTAGATCATGATCCCAGTTTAAGGTTTAGGTAGACTATGATGTACTAGTTTAAGGTCCTAATAGACCATTTTTCTAATTTAACATCATAGGAGATAGTGTTTGCCCAATTTAAGTTCATAATAGATCATGTTGTGGGTGCCAATTTAATGTCATAGCCCAAGGACATTCTATGCTAGTTTAACATCATAGCAGATATCTGTGCCATTTTAACATCATAGTGGATGTTTTGTGCTAGTTTAATATCATAGTAGATGTTTTGTGACAGTTTGATATCATAGAGGACATTTTGTTTACCTTGCTTTTGTTGTCAATGAGATACTACATGTCAGGTGTAGTATGGCTTCAGGTACAAGTGGTTAACAAGGTTGGAAAACTCATTGCCACCTAGATCAGTGAGCTTGAAGGTGTCATTGTTGTACACCTTAGTGACCAAGAAAGGCCCTTCCTAGTTGGCTAAAAATTTGTCCATGGGCTTGCAAATGACCATGAGGACTAGGTCTCCTTTTCTGATTAGGCGTTGATGCTGATTGTGGTGATGCTTTTGGTGTTTCTTCTCTTGGTATCTTGATGCAATTAAGTGTTTGGATGTGCTCTTCCTCCATGGAGTTAATGTTTATGGTTTTCAACTCATTATTCTGAGCCTCATCCATGAAATTTGAGAGAATCATGCAAAGTGATGGGACCTGCAATTCAAGATGCAACATTGATTCAGATTCATACACAAGACTATATGGCATTCTACCTATTGCAATTCTGGATGTCATGCAGTAGGCCCAAAGTGTGTAGAATAATTGTTTGTGCCATCATCATTTGCTATTATTAAGCATCCTCTTCAGGAAATTGACGATGACCTTGTTTGTAGCTTTCGCTTGACCATTCACCTACGAGTACTATGGGGATGAAAAAGAGTGTTTGATGAAAAAGTAATGGACATGTTTGAGGTTGCAAGGTAGATGTAGAAAGGCTTATCTCTTTATGGAGGGTAGACTATTGGAAGTTGAACTAGCTTCTTTTTCAAGTTGTCAAATGCCTCTTAGCATTGATCTATCCACTTAAAGTTTATTCCTTTTTTGAGTAGATGTTGCATTGTTTGTAGCTTATTAGTTAACCTTGTGATAAACCTATGTATGAATTGTATTCTACCTTGTAATCCACATAACTCTTTAAGGTTTTCTAGAGGCACCAAGTTGATCATAGCTTTGACTTTGTTAGGGTCTACGCATATTCCTATTTTTGATACCACAAAGCCTAACATCCAACTAGTTTTAATGCCAAAAACATATTTTTTTGGGTTAAGCTTGAGGTCATGTCTATAGTAGCATTTGAGGATATGGTCCAAGTCACTTGCATGGTCATGAGCCATTTTGGACTTGACCGTTATGTCATCAATGTAGTCATTGAGCTGTTCTAGTAGATAGTCACTAAAGATGTATGTCATTGCATGTTCTCCTACATTCTTTAATCCAAAAGGCATAATTTTATAATAAAATTTCCCCTAAGGGGTCATGAAAGTAGTGGTAAATTGGTGCTCTAGGTTGATGCAAATTTGGCTGTACCCTGAAAATCGGTCCATGAAGGATAACAAGGCATGATTAGCTGTAGTATCAATGAGTTGGTCAATACTGGGTAATTGGAAATCATCTTTAATGGATGTCTTGTTTAGGTCTTGGAAGTCTATGCAAATGCATATTCCTATGGTTTTCTTGGGGAAAAATATGATGTTTGAAACCCAATCTATATAGTTAACTACTTGGATGAAATCGGCTTGGTAAAGTTTAGTGATTTTATCGTGGACAACCAATGCGATCTTAGGCTTGATTTTACAGGCCTTTTGTTTTATTGGTTTAGCACATAGATCTAAAATAATGTTGTATTATATTATACATGGGTCTAAGCCTAGCATGTCCTCATAAGACCATGCAACCACCTTAACATTATCGCTAAGGACTCTAGAGATGTTTCATTGAATTTGAGGCTCCAGTAAAAAAAACTAAGTTTTAATGTTTTTGCCTCAACTTTACATGTGGTTATAGAGGCTTCTATGTGGGGATCCTTAGTCATGTCACCTACTTCTAAGTCTAGAGCTCAGACTAGATGTTCTGGAAAATCTAGTGATGTCTTTAGGGATGCTATGTTGGTGTCATAAGAAGGCAATTCAAAGTCCAAAATTTTTGTGTTTATGCATCTCATGAGCTTGCCATAAGGTCTAGTTACGATTAAAGGTGAATGAAAACTCTCATATGTGTTCATTTTTTCAAGAGATCCTGTAAGATAACAAAAACAACATCAAGTGGCACCTATTTTAATGAAGTAAAATGCATAAAATAAGGAAGACAATGTTATATAAATTAACTATATAGTATCAGAAATAATTTATTTATATGTATTTTATTATTATTTTTGTATTCTTTGCTATAGTTGTGATAGGTCATAAAATTGCCAGTTTAAGGTCATAGCATACTGTAAACTATGCAGAAGGTGTAAACCTAAGCAAGGATTGAAAGGCTTGAAACATAGGGCCAAGTTAAATGTTCATCAAGAAAGTAGAAAAAATGTAAAAAAAATTCTAAGTGTGAAAAGCTGAAAAAGTTAAAAAACTTTTCTAACTCTAGGTGTTACACTGCATGGAACATGGGATGTTATGTGTTACATGCAAGAAACAAGACATTTTGTGTTACGTGTAGGACATGGAGCATTCCATGTTATGCACGGGACATGGGATGTCCTAGGGGGTGATGTGTCACTTGACCCTGAAGGGTATAAATAGGGGTTTACCCATAGTAAACCTATCATTTTCACCATTAGAGCCAATAGTCTTTTGAGCATGGCATGATCGAAGCAGAGTGCATCACCCATAGAGCATGACAACAAAAGAGCCAAAGCTTAACAGTGAGAAAATGACACATAGGAGTGAGCATAGATACCTTGGCCTTGCTAATATTAACAAGGGTGAGCACACCTTGCAACGTCTCTCTAGGGCATGCATCAAAGAGCGTCAAGAGGCACCATCTGCTAGGTATGCTATCATGCCCTACTCTTGATTTCTTATTTCCATTTTTGCTTTCAACATTTGTGCTTTAGGGTCTTGGAGTTTAGGGGATGTAGCCTACCATAGTCAAGGACCATTGCTGAAACACCACTAATTTCAAGCTCTGGTGACTCAATAGTAGATTTTTCTAAGTGTCAAAACTTGGGCAAAACTTTTCTAAGTCTAGTGTCACACTATGTAACATAGATAGCGTAGCATTGTGGAAGTCTTGATGTTTGAAAAATTTTTATAAGCCTGTCTACTATGCTCCCTAGCATAGCACATGTCTCGAAGGCCAATTTGCACAAATTACAAGACAAAAGTGGTCAAAAGGACACTAAGGATGGACTAAACAGTTTGGCAAATTTTCTATCTCCTAAGCCATCAAGCTTGCCACACTCTTCAACTTGCCCAGCTTGACACATGTCTCGGTTGCCAATCTACCCAAGTGCTAGGCTAGGAGTTGTCAAAAATGCTTAAGTTGGAAAAAATAGTTTAGCTAACTTTCTACCTTTGGGCTTGTTACACTTTGCTATGCTACATAGCATAGACAATGTAGTACAAGTTTCAGGACTTAAATTTTTCTAAGTGTTGGACCAGACATGGAGTGTGCATTTGGCAATTTTTTGACTTCTAAGGTTGCCTGTCCTACTTGATCCTCAAAGTGTGGTCAGTCTACCATGGAAAAACATGGAAAGTTTTGTCAAAATTCATTAAAAATTGGTGTTACGCTCTACCATGCTGCATAGCATAGACAACGCAACAGATTTTCAAGGTCAAAAATTTTCTAAGTATGGAATAAAAAGTTATCAAGCCATTTTGACATGGGATTTGCATTTTTTAGCTGTTAAAGTTGCTTGCCCTACTATACCCCAGAGTGTGATTAGCATGACATGACAAAACATTTTAAATTTTGGCAAAATTCATTGGAAAAAGGATGCTACACTCTACTACACTATGTAGAGTAGATAGCGTAGTAGGCCAAAACCTCGAAAATTTTTCTAAGTGTTCATGTTATGCTTTATCATGCTAGGTAGCATAGATAGTGTAACACTTAAAAAATTCCTTTGAATGCCTCCAAAAGTTTCCAAAGATCGACATCTACCTTTGTTCCTACTTTGGCATCTCCTTGATAGCCAAGATCAATAGTTTTCTTTGTTCTTGTACCCCCTATTAATCCCCAAAATTTTCCCTATGCTTGACCCTACTTAGAAGAGGGGGAAGATGTAGTCCTAGAGCATAGGATCCTAGTTGCACTTGTCTTGGCATTGTTTGTAGGTACATCACAGTCCCTTAGACTTTGGCACATGTAGTTGAGGTAGTGTAGTCATGGTTGGGTAGTGGCTTAGTTCTTGTTCTTGTCTTGCAGAGCTTGACACTTTAAGTGTAGCATGTCCATGTGACTTGCTAACACTCATGTTGTGTGGGACCCAGGCCACATGGCATCTAATCCATATCACCTAATAATCCTAGCTCGATAAATACCCCAATAATTAGCATTTTAAGGGTTGGATTTTGTAGTTGGCTTTTGCAAAAGGTTGGCAAGCAAAAGGTTGATGATCAGAAAATCTCAGCATTAGAGTAGTCCTAGCACCTTCCTCACCTTGGCACTTGAGCACCCAAGCATGACACCTTGTTGAATGTCACAACCCTGTACCCACACAGCATGATGATGATCAACCTAGTAGGTCCAGCTCCCCTAGCAGCCATCAGCACCACGTCTATAACATCCTAGGAACTATGACCATACTACCCTATTGTCTTGCTATGCCTATTTGATACTATGTATTAGTTTCATACATCATTTAATCAAGAGCTACGTTCCCCAAGCTTGGGGTGGTGCATTTCTTCACCTAAGCTTACACTTCATTTTCTTTCAGCATGTGTTTCAAATTGTTAGCATAATTTCTTAATTCTATTGTTAACACGTATTGGTACACTCATGTTGTTGTCTATCCCAATACTTCCTATTCTAGCTCTCACGTGTGACACTGTAAAAACTCTATTTGCAAATAATTATCGTACACCACATAAGTCCCTATTTGATCAACCAAACTATTCAGGATGCCCCATTTCCATTTTCTCCAGCATGGCCCTCCCACAGACTTGGGGTTAGGCTGTATGCCTAATGACCCCTCGGTGTTCTAGCCACCAATGTTTTCGAATGCTATAGTTTTTGGTCCTAGAAGAAGGGCCTCCTATTCCTTCTATGTACCATAGGTAGTCCTACATGCTTTTTGTACCCCTGTCACTAGTAGCAAGCTAGCATAGACATAACACCCCTGTGAACCTACCACGGTAGTAGCTCAATCATAGGCTAACGTAGGAGTTTTATATGTTTTAGTTGATGTGGATTGGTCCTAGTTGACAGTTCCTCTAGAATCCTACAGGATAGAAATTCCAAAATTGTTTACTGCATCAAGCTTGAAGTGTTTTGTCGAGCATGACAACCCTATCAATGTGATAGTCCCATAGAGCATGATAAGCGTAACAACATAGATTACCATTTTTTAAACATTTTTAGACTTAGCCATTTTTGGCTTATCTTCTTCATAGCTTACCTACTTAAGATTTTTAGCTCAAAATTTACTACATTTGAATAGTTCTTACAAGTTTTTCTTCTTCTCACATCCTTTTTTGACATAGTGAAAATGAACCAATCTAGCACCTTAGCTGCCCCCTCAAGCTTAGAGATAACTCATCCCCTACAACATATCATGGATGTCGAGCAACCACTAAGCCCAGTATGCCTACAATGATAGTCTCTTAGACTACAACACCAATCCCCTAAGCACACAATGTTGGATGAGGAATGATACAACTATTTATGTGTGAAGGTTCAAGTGAGCCTATTTTTGGAGCACCAAGAAATAGAAAAATGCATAGCTTTGAAATTATTCATCAAAATGGAAGGGAGGTCCTTCCCACCGCTGATGCAGTTATATCACTTACTAAAAATTTCTAGTGGATCTTGGACCAACATATGCGAATGAGTGGGTCAAAAGAGTGGAACATAGCATCCCACTATAATGAGCCCCTTAAAGATGGGCAAGAGAAGTTTGAATCCCATTCCAAAGGTGGTGGCCTACTCTATGCCTCAGCCTCACAGTCTACCTCTGTGTTTCTTTCACACTAGTCAGAGTCTTCTACCCCCTTTGCAATAGTTTCGACACTACTACAACCCAAACCTTTGTTGGTGATAGGTAGCCAATAGATGTTATTGACGCAACAACATGTGGGACCTTCAACCTCCTTTCTCTCTATTGTTCCTTCGTAGTCTATTCAATATTTATAGCCAATGTCCATGACATCCACATTGCCATATGTGCATACGATACCCACATCGTAGCCACAAAAGAACTCTGTTCCTATTACCCCTTCTATATCAATCCCACCACCAACAGTAGCTCCAACCTCAACCACATGGTGGGTAGCAACATCCTTCCCTATCGTGCAATTGTCCCATATTCGACCCTATTCACAACTGAAAATATATCAAGCGTTACATATGGTATAACCACCTATGGGGTTGTGGGCCACTCTAATGGCACCACCCCCATTGGGATTGGTAGTTGCTCTGGTGGCACTACCAATGGGAGCTACTCTGATAGCATCCCTAATATAGTAACCACATTGGCAGCATTACTAATGGGAGCCACTTTGATAGCACCCCCAATGGGATTGGTAACTGCACCAATAGCACCACCCATGGTAGCCGCTCCGATGGCACTACTAGTGGTACAACTAATGCAACCCTCTACAACATTCCTAAGTCTAGACCAAGTGTTTCAACTCATCCAAACCCTCACTGATAAGGTTAAATGGCTTAAACCTGCTAGCTTTAAAATAGTCCATGTAATGGACTTTTACTAGGATGATCCTATTAGCCTCGTTGTCCCTCTGCTCACATTGCCCCCTAGAATCCAACTTCCCCAATTTATGAAATAAAATGGAGAATGTGACCCAAATGCCCACCTAGTCACTTTTGATTAGAGTCCTTGATGCTGCAACCATGGCCACACACCGTCATCCGTGTCTTCTCCATGTCTTTTACTAGTAAGACCTTAGATTAGTATTGCATACTTCATTATGCTTCCATTTCAACTCTTGAGGAGTTGTTACACCAATTTGTAACCCACTTCAAGTACAACTTAAAGTTGGAAGCCACTTTAGATTAGCTTATGAATGTTAAACAAGAAGCACTAAAACTCGTGCAGAAATTCATACAATGTTGGAGTGCCACCCTAAATGAGATTCTTGAGCCAATTTCTGAAGCTCACTTACTAGCCATTTTTAAGGATGTCATAAATGATTTTATTAAATATAAGCTATATTATTTAGCCCCAAGCTCCCTTAGTCAAGAATTTGCTCAAACAAAGAGCATACAAGATGCAATAAAGGCTAGTAAGGACCTGGCTTACATAGCTTACAAGAATGCCCATGTAAAGAAAGATAAGGAGAAAGGAAAAGCCACAACAACCACTATGGTAACTGTGGCTAATGAAGTCAATCCCTCCAACAATAAACAGGTGGCTACAATGCCTAAGGCCCTGACCACTACCAACAAAAATTCAAGATATAGCAATGTGGAAACCAACCAACTCGCATCATCAATGGCCATAGGGAAAGCTCCACCAAGGCCAAAATTTGACCATAAGGATCACTCAAAATATACCCCTCTACTGATTAAGCCATCGAAGATTTTGGATCAACTACTAAATGCTAGATGCATACAACATAAAAAAATGTCAAAAGATGCCTACAAATATCATGAGAGGTATTGTGAGATTCTCCAGGACCCATCTGTGACTATGCCTAATGAGCCTCCAGTACCTAAAAAGTTCAAACTGGACCAATTCTACAACTACCATCAATTACAAGGCCATGACATAGCTTACTATTTAGCACTGAAAGATGATATTTAGCACATGATTTATCAAGGTAAGTTGGTCCTTGATGAAAGAAATCCTATCTGGCTAGAGAACCAATCTATGAATGTCTATAAGGACCCATTGAATGCTAGTAGTACAGGATATACCATTAACACTATTAGCATTGATGATGATGTAGAGGCAACATAGGAACCATTTATGATTCATGTGCCCTCCGGTGGCACGAAAGTGTCAATGTTAACTTGGTCACGGGCCCCTTTTCCATTAAGGTACCATTGTAGGTGCTCATTACACCTTTCATGGTCAAGGCCCCACAATCTGTTGCAGTAACAACCCAAGCACCAGTTGTCCTAAAAGTGCAAAAACATGCAAAACCCCCACCTACCCAGAATTTGGTGGTGGGGAATGCATCACACCATTCTCTCCTGAGAAAACATGATGAGCACCTAGTTGACAAGATGGCTAGGGAATGCACTAAATTAGGTCCCCCAAATCCCACCCCCTTGTCAGTGATTCCCATGGCTCCACCATCTAAAGATAAGACAAAAATGCATTTACAGCAAGCTACTACCAAAGCTCAAAAGCCTACAAACCAAACGAAGGCCAAGGCCCCACCTCCTTGGAATATTTGTCTCTTAGGATGCAGGGAGGAAATAAAAACCACCAAACAACTAGATAGTGGACAATATTTTCTAGATGCACTTGCATAGGTTAGAAAAGCTTTAAAATATATATATATATAACTTTGAGTCTATATGATTTAATAATGACTTCTTTTGCACATTGTGAGGCTCTGATCTACATGTTGGCATCCATTCCTATTAAGGAAGATATGCCAACAGAAGAAAAATCCATTCATGCCATGATACTTCTTCCTATAGTCGAAGAACCATGATCAACCCTCTTAACTTTTCATGATTAAGCTATTAAATCCAATATTAAATGGGGTCAAGTAACCACTGCCCCTATGTTCATAACAATTTGTGTGGGTTAATACAAGATTTGTAGGATGCATGTCAATGATGGAGCCATAACCAACGCCATCCCATTCCCTGATGTTGATAAGTTGGGCCTCGTGGATCAAATCAAGCCCATGATAACTTCTTTTTTAAAGTCATTCAATGGGGCATGCATCATAGTCAAGGGAACAGTCACCATTTATTTTGTGGTAGGGGATCGATTCCCCACTAATGCAAAATTCATTATTGTAGAGGAGATGCCTAGGTTCAACTTAATCTTAGGAAGATTTTGGTTGGCCCAGTTAAGGATTTTCTCTTTACCAATCTACCAAGAGATCCACCTACCCTATGCAGGGGGAGAAGTGATAATCTTTGGTGAAAACATAGCCCCCAAGCCATCAACAATATAAACACTGAACAAGGGTGGGAGATAGAAGTCTCTGAAGATGCATCATCTGTTTGCAACAAAACCTAATGTTGTTCAACAAGTGAACCAAGCAAAACTAATGATCTACATGGAGAAACCCCATGGGCAAAATTTCCTTTTTCAACAATTGATGATAACCTAGAAGAGTATCACCCCAAGTCTACTAGGTTGTATGCATCACCTAACCACATCGAGTTAGGAAATATCTACATAATTAGGGTACATCCCTAATTTAGTCTTTTAGTTCTTTTATCTTTACTACTTTTTTTTATTTGTATAGTTTCAATTTTCATTACGTTTACCTTCCATGTTAGTTATGATTTATTTGACTATCCCCTTGGCTCAAAATGTCCTAAAACTATAGCATGGCTCAAAATGACCTTAAACTAGCCATGGCCTGAAATGATCTTAAATTAGCCACGATCAAAAATGGCCTTAAACTATCACTCAGGGCCCATAAGGGGCCTACTTCCATCAACAAAAATCCCAAGCAAAAGAAATAAAATAAGTATTGTGATCTTTTTTAATTGTAAATTAAATACATAGTTCAAGATTACGTCCACTTTCAAAGTTACAAAATTTCCCAACAATGGGTTGACATTTCAAATATTTTAAAAAATATATGAACTATGGCTCCTCCCCTCTATCCTTATCTGCTGCTCTGCTAGGTCTTGCATCCTCATATGGATCCTGTACAAACCAAAGAAAAAATAATAAACCAATCAGTAGGTAAGATAACATATGAAGCTATCATGAAATAAATCATAATAAAGTAAACTTAACCAACCTGAGATGGGCATGCATCCATGTCTAGTAGTATCCTACTGAGGCTAGACTCTAAGCATCAGAGGATTTCCTCCTCTATCATATTTAGCTAGTCCTCCTCTCCTAAATCAATGCCTATTAGGATTTTTCATTTCTCCACAAACATCCATACTTGTGGCCCCAAACAAAATGTAGCAAATGTTGTTTCCCCAGAAGGCATGGTCATTTCCCTCTTTGGGGACTCACTGACCACCAAGTGCTTTGAAAATCTATTATAAGCCTAGGTGGCACTAATTACATCAAGGAATAATTCACAACCTTAGCATTCTATAGATTCATTTTTGTATTTTTGGCAGTAGATAGTATGTTCCATTTTATACTAATGGTTGTGATTCTTTTGCCCTTTCCCCCATTTATACTTCTTGGCGTTGTAATTTTTCCAATCTTGGTTCTTTTGGGCTAAGAGATCCATTTGTAGGCATTGCTCAATTACCTGTCATGTAGCCTCATTCTTTCCCCTTATGTTTAACCAATATCTAGCATAATCAATCATGACCGTGAACTAGCTACCGTTTGGCTTATCATGAGCCATCAAAAAGTCATAGCTCGATTGCAAGTCCTTTAGTCAAGCTACCTAGCTTACTTTCTTTTTATTGAGTTTTTGAACTCACTTATAGAGATCCTCATTTATGTGCCTACACTCCCACAGTGACCATGTTGACTATAGTATGCCTTTGCTTGCCTCCTCATACCTCCTCATATATATGGTAAGGCACCTTTGATACCTCAGGAGGAAGCTCAGGCACAACATCAACTTCAACTACCCTTCTTGGGTCCCATTTAAGTCACAAGGCTATTACATCAAAGAGAGGAAATGTTAGTTACAAAACAAAAAAAATGCAATAACCTAAGTATATACCTATCTCAGGATCTATTTATTTTAGATGATTGATCATATCATCTACTATCCACTCCATAAAAGCAAACTTATCTAGGGTTTCCACCCATGGTCATAGGCAGAAGGTGGATGACAATCTAGGACCTTGGGCAGAAGAATTACCCATTACATGATAAGGTAGGTTAGCATCACTAAATAACAAAAAAAAGGAAAAATAAAAAGAGAAAATAAAAGAGAATAGGATCAGAGGAAAAAGAGAAAGAAAGAGCATAATATAAATGGCAGTGCAAAGCTTCTACCTAGCAAACCCTTAGGGGTGAGAGCGGGGGGATCACCCATCTGCATGTCATCAAACAAACCATCAAACTCACCATTCTCAAAATGCAACCCCTCTTCCTCAAGCTTCCTTAGGAGTGTAATGGCATCTTCAGTTGTCATATTTCCTTTAAGTTGCGGGACATTTTCTGCAAAAAGCTCCTCTTTGGTAGGGGCCTCCTCTTCTGTAGTAGAGGCCTCCTCTTCTATGGTAGGGGCCTCCTCTTCTATGATAGGGCCCTCTTCTTCAATGGTAAAGGCCTCCTCCTTGTCTATGATGCATAAGCTAGGGGCAAAGCACTTATTCAACATATATATGTACAAAACTAGTAGAAGAAATAAATAACAAATATGCTAACTAAGGCATACTTGCAAACTTAGATTACACATTACAAACTTTGATGTGTAACCTCTTATCCATTTCTTTGATTGTGCGTGGGGGTACCTTTGTGGGATGAGGCTTTTTGATTTGAAATTTTGACTTCACTATCTTAGCAATAAGATGTGCCCCCCTCATTTCATTGCTCATGTGGATGGGAGGAGCCTCTCCAAGACTATCGCACATGTGGAAAGATGATCCCACCTAGTCCTTGGTGGTCATTAAAAAGGACTCACTAATAGTCTCTACAGGGTCTTGTAACCGATTTGTGGGGAATATATGGCAGATCCATGGCTTGGATATTTGGGTGTGATCTTGCATCCCATTTTCATAAACCACCAAAACTTTTGCAAGCCTATGCAAGCATGCTATGAAAAATGCAAAGTGAACATGAGAGTGTGCCTCAAGTTTGTTGCGCAGTTTAATCATCTCAGCTCATAAGACATCCATAAGGTATCTAGCCTAGTTGTATCAAGTCCCTTCCTCCATCACGTCCCTCATTATCCAAGCTTGCTCTACTGTAAGAACTTTTCCTTGGAAAGGTAGCTTGGGGAAAGCGAGAGCCCGGAAGATGGGATAGATGTCCTAGGAAACCTTCAATTTGGCTTTTTTCATGTAAATGTCGTTGCAAGCTTTATCAATGCCTAGCCATTCTTCAATGTCCTCTCAATGCTTTAAATCCTTGCTAGTCTTTTCACCCACAGGTAAACCATCAAAGGGGACACCAAAGAGATCTAAAAAGAGATCATCAGTGATCTCAAATATCACCTACACATTGTGAACTTACGTGAAAAAGTAGTCAATGCTTTCTATAAAAGAGTCAACAAGGGAAATCACTTTTGCTAATGGGATGCTTAGGTTCATATCCAAAAAAATGTCCATAAGCCCAGCCTCTTGAACATTTTGGGCAATCGTTACTGGGGCCTCATGGCATAACGAATGCTGTGAACTGTCAACCTCACCATATTTAAAAAGAAGATTAGCCTCAATGTTCCCTAAGACAATCACCATGACCTCTTTGGAGTTAGTTTTTACTATAGTAAACAAAAAATAGAATCAGCCATGTACTAGGAAAGTAAAAATCAAAGATGCATGTAAAGAAACAAATAATATCACTCGTGTGGCACAAATGGTGTGGGGAATGGTGGTATTTGGACTGACACTTCTTCCACAAGGGGTATTTGGCTGAATGCCCACTCACCATCTAACCTCCTGAGATCTTAGCATTTCACATCTATCCCCAATTGCTCTATCACACTAGCATGTATATTCTCAGTAGATGAGAACTCTCGTAGCATTGTCTAGGTCAAGGCTAACATTCCTTCTCTTTCATGGAGGCTATCCTTATCAATCATAAATTTGGCAATAGATAAAATGGCAATAAGCATTTCATACAAAGTAAAAAAAATGAAATTTCCATCATCCCAATAGGACTTACCCTCTACCGTAGTAGATGGTTCTAGGTGAATTTTGAAAGGTTGTGCCCATGTGGTGAGCAATGAACAAAGTATTGTACTTATGGTAGCATTTAAACTTTAGCATTTCCCAAATCCAATGCAAAGGTCTTAAGCCTTTTAGGTGTTGATTCGAGTCCTCTACACCTTTGCCTTCAACAGGTCCATCCATCATGAACTTTAAAATGCCATGGTTTGCCCTAGGTAATAATGTCTCAACTAGGACACCTGCTACTTTAGCAGGCAAGTGTGACCACATCATGATGCTAAAGTCGTGAAGCAGGAATTCCAAGAACTCATGTGCACCCTCTCAGAACCAAACCACCTAGTCTCCTACTTGTGCATGTGATGTAGGGATATTATGCACAGGGGTGCTTATACAACATAAGATCCCTACAAGCTCAATCACAATGAGGATCGGCTTTAGCATAACCTTGCATTATCATAGTGAAAATATTAGTATTAAAAAAGGAGAAATAACAACAAAAAAAGTAATTGACAAACAATGCATCAAAAAAGGAAATTTTTTTTGAAAATTTTTCTAAGTGTTATTCACTCTTCCATAGAGCATGATAGTTTTGAAGTAAAAATTTTTCTGAGTGTCAATCATGCTCCTGTAGAGCATGATAATTTTGAAGCAAAATTTTTTCGAAGTGTTTTTCAGGCTCCCATAGAGTGTGACAGTTTTGAAGCAAAATTTTTTCTAAGTGTACTCATCACACTCCCATGGATCGTAACAACTGCAGGGTAAGAAATTGAATGAAATTTTTTCCCAAGCCTTTGTCACACTCCCATGGACCATGACATTTTGGGAATAGTTTGTAGAGAAATGTTTTCAACTATACATACTCCCATGTAGCATAGCAACTATACATAACTAGGAAAAATTTGAAAAAATGTACAAAGTCTTAGTCATGCTTCCAAGGAGTGTAGCAACAAAATGCAAAAAAATTTCAACTTTCTTGTTATGCTATCAGGGATACCATAGGGCCTAAAAACCAATGTGGGACACCCATGAAACCTTTACTTTATTTAGTTTTGTGAGACACACAAGAAACCCTTGTTACGTAGCATAAAACACAAAGTGCCAAAACCCTCTCCCATGTGCTATGCTAAACAGGACACATGAAACTCCCATTCTATACCATCACATAGGATGCAATAAAACCCTTGTCTCACCCTACTCCAACCAACACCCAAAAGCCTGTGACAAAACCCTTGCCTATTGTTATAACCCAGAACACCATCCAAACCCCTGCACCATTCCCAGCCAAAATGGTGGCAGCAGTAGCCACAGTGTGATGCCCATGGCAAGGGTGATAGGCATGGCACGATGGCTACAGTGGCCACAATAGTCATGGTGCATTGGCCATGGTGGAGATGGCAACAATAGCAGTCCCTTCTTAGGGCAGGTTACCCCCAAAACCCCAAGGCATAAACATGAAAAATAAAATACATGAAAGTCGTGTGATGGCCTACCTAGTAGATGGTGCCTCTTGACACTCATCAACAAATGCCCTAGGAAGACGTTGTAGGATGTGCTGACCTTTTTCCACATTGGCCAAGCCAAGGTGTCTATGCTCACTTCTATGAATCATTGACTTGCTATCAGCTATGGTTTGTTAGTTGTCATGCTCTATAGGTGCTACGCTCTACTTTAGATTGCGCTATGCTTTGAATTGTTAGCTATGATGGTGAAAATGATACGTTTACCATGGGTAAACCACTATTTATACCCTCTAGGGTTGTATGAAACATCATTTTACTAGGATGTCCTATGTCTCGTGCGTAACATAGGATGCTTTGCATCCTGTGCATAATGTAGAATATCTCGTGTCCCACGCATAACACAAAACATCCCATGTCTCATGCAACGTAACATCCAGAGTTAGGAAAAATTTCTAACTTCTTTTTGGCTTGTCACATTTTGAAATTTTCTACACTTTTTCTATCTATCCAATGAATGTTTAGTTAGCCCCATGGTGGGTTCTACTTCAAGCCTTCAAATTTTGCTTAGCTTTACACTTTACGTAGCATGGTCCACTAAGACCTTAAATTGGAAATTTTGAGATACTACATAGTTATGTTTTATAGCACTATTTTTTTCATTTTATGCATTTTGCTTCATTTTTCTCTATTAGACAGGTAACACTTGACATTTTTCTGGTTATTTTGTAGGATCGCTTGGGAAAATGAGTACACACAAGGATCTTCGTTCACCTTTAATCTTGATTGGACCTTATGGAAAACTCATGAGACACATGAACATAGATCTTTTGGACTTCGAATTACCTCCTTTTGACCGCAACATAGTATTATTGGAAACATCATTAGATTGGTTGGAAAATCTAGTTCAAGTCCTAGACTTAGAAGTAGGTGACGTAACTGAGGATCCACTCATAGAAAATCCCATAACAACATGTAAAGGTGAAGCAAGAACATTCAAGCTCAGCTCTTTATTAGAGCCTCAAATCCAATAGAGTATTTCTACAGTCCTTAATGACAATACCAAGGTATTCATGTGGTCTTCTAAAGATATGTCAGGCCTAGACCTATGTATAATCCAACATAACATCATCTTAGATCTGCATGTCAAGCCAGTCAAACAAAAAGCTTGTAGAATCATGCCAGAAATCATGTTGGCCATCCGTGATGAAATCACTAAACTTTACTAAGCTAGGTTCATCCAAGCAGTTGACTATGCAGATTAGGTCTCAAACATCATAGTTGTCCCTAATAAAACTAGGTGTATATGCATTTGCATAGACTTATAAGACCAAAATAAGGCAACAATCAAAGATGATTTCCCACTACCTAGTATTGACCAACTTGTCGATACTATATTTGGTCATGCCTTGTTATCCTTCATGGATGGATTCTCAGGGTACAACCAAATTTGCATAAACCTAAAACACCAACTTACTACTACTTTCATAGCCCTTTGGGGGATGTTTTATTATATGATGATGCCCTTTGGACTAAAAAATGATGGATCAACATACCAACATGCGATGACCTACATCTTTAGTGATTATCTTCTAGAATGACTAAATGACTACAATGATGATATAGCGGTCAAGTCCAAGAAAGCACCTAATCACGCAAATGATTTGATCCTTGTCCTTAAATGTTGCCATAGGCATGACCTTTGCCTCAATCCAAAAAAATGTATCTTCAAAATTAAAACCAGGTGCATGTTAGGCTTTGTAGTATCAGAAACAAGAATACGTGTAGACCCAAACAAAGTCAAGGCTATTATCAACTTAGCACCACCAACAAACCTCAAGGAGTTACGCAGACTGCAAGGTAGAGTACAATTCATATAAAGGTTTATTGTGAAGTTAACTAATAAGTTGCACCCAATGCAACACCTACTCAAAAAAGGAGTTAACTTTGAGTGCACAGACTAATGTCAAGAAGCATTCAACAACCTAAAAAAGGAGTTGGTTCATCTTCCAACTATCTATCCTTCGCAAAGAGATAAGCCTTTCTACATTTACCTTGTAACCTCAAATCCATCCATTACTTCCTTGCTCTATCAAAAGAGGGGCGTTGGTTCTGAAATTCCTATTTACTACCTAAGTCATGCACTAATAACTCATAAGGCAAAATACAATGATGTGGAGAAAAACTATCTTGCCTTAGTTTTTGTGCTCAAAAAATGAAGACACTACCTATTTCATAGTCAGGTCAAGATCATTTGCAAAAGTAACATACTTAGGGCCATTACAACCAACATATATGAAAGTAGCAGAATAGCTAGATGGAAAGCAATAACTGTGGAATTTGACCTACACTACATAGCATAGTCATCCACAAAAGGTCAGGTAATAGCCACACAACTCACTACTTTACCTATAGATGATTAGACAACAATAGATCTCGAATTCCTAGACGAGCATATTAGTAATGTAAGCCAAGTACTTGCAATATTTGAGGCCATTTTGCACTTTGACAATGCTTCAACCATGCAAGGTTGTAGTGCCACTACCATTATTACATTTCTCTCTAGAGAGATCTAACCTTTTGCATACCACTTTTCATTTCTTTGTACAAACAACATAGTAGAATATGAAGGTCTCCTTATGGGTATTTTAGTAGCTTAGGAGTTAGGCATTCAAAATATAGCAATCCAAGGTGATTCATAGCTAGTCATTAACCAAGTCACTAAGGTCTATGCCTATAAAGCACAACACTTACAGCCTTACTATGATCTGGCAAAGCACTTACTGAAACAATTTGCAACCTTAGATGTTTAGCACATTCCTCGTAAAAAAAAGACTATAGCTGATGCATTGGCCACTTTAGCTTTACGCATATTACCAAATATGTTTCCTACTTTACCTACTTAAATAATGGAGTGCACTGACCCTATCATTCACATAACAAGTATCACATCTATAAGTTCAGCCCACGCTCAAGAATGTTATGATGACATTAAAGCATACCTTCAACATGGCTAGCCTCAACAAAACCTAACATCTACCCAAAATGATGCAATGCAAAAATGTGCATGATAGTAAGTTCTCATAGGTGACAATGCTTTATTTTGTAGATCTTATGATAGGATACTATTAATTTGTGTTAGTGGTAGTGAAGCATAAAGAATCGTTGATCAAGTCCATGAGGGACTATGTGGAGGGCATATACCTCCCAAGGCAATGGTGGAAAAATTAGACGTATAGGCTACTAGTAGCCTTACATGAAGCATGATTGCATCTATAAGGTCAAGACATGTGACATATGTCAATGCCATGGGAATCTAATGCATGTGTCACCAACTGAGCTACATACTACACAGATCACGTGGCCATTTCAACATTGGGGATTAGACATTGTAGGGCCTATAACACCTAGGTCTTTCATAAGACATATCTTCATTATTACTGCAACTCAGTATTTCACGAAGTGGGTAGAAGCTATTTCCCTTAGGAAGACCACATCTCAACAGGTTTGCAAATTCATTTTGGACAATATAGTGACTCGATTTGGTCTCCCTATGAATATAGTCATAGACAATGGGCCACAATTTACTAAAGCCTTCTATGAAAAATTTGACATCAAACACTCCTTTTCATCACCATACGACCCTCAAGTAAATGGCCAAGCAAAGGCCACAAATAAGGTCATCGTCAACCTTCTGAAGACTATGCTTAGCAATAGCAAGTGATGATGGCATGAGCAACTAGTCTACACACTTTGGGCCTACTACACAACATGTAGAACTACAATAAGTAAAATACCATATAGTCTTGTGTATGGATTTGAAGTAGTGTTGCCCCTTGAATTGTAGGTCCTGTCACTCCGCACGATCCTCTTGAACTTTCTGGATGAGGCTCAAAAAATCAGTCAAGAATCATTTATCTTGACTCTACAGAGGAAGAGCACATCCAAATGCTTAAGCATCAAGTGGTATCAAGATAAAAAATGGCAAAAACATTATCACAATTTGCACCAATGCCCAATCAAAAAAAGGGATCTAGTCCTCAAGGCCATTCATGAGCCCACGAACAAGATCTTAGCCAATTAGGAAGGGCCTTTTTCACTAAGACATATGAAAATGAAGCCTTTAAGCTTGTTGATTTAGATGGAAATGAGTTTGACAATCCTATCAATCACTTGTACCTTAAGCTATATTACATCTAACGTGTAATATCGCATCAATAATAAAGCAAGGTAACTAGAATGTCTACTATGATGTTAAACTGGCATAGAATATCTACTATGTTGTTAAACTGGCACAAACCATCTGCTATGTTGTTAAACTGGCACAAACCATCTGCTATGTTGTTAAACTAGCACAAAATGTCCTTGGGCTATGGCATTAAACTGGCACCCACAACATGGTCCACTATGACCTTAAATTAGCCATCCACCATTCGCTACAATGTTAAACTAGCACAATGGTCTGCTAGAACCTTAAACTATGATAACATGGTCCACCTGAACCTTAAACTATGATCACATTATACTAGAACCATAAACTAGTAATGAGACATGAATTGCTCATAGTGCTAGCGGCCGTGTTAAGGCACCCACGTTATATCATGGGTCGCGATATATCATGGGCCGTGATATCGTGTATGCGATATCGCGTAAGCGATATCACAGTTAGCCACAATTTCTATAAATAAGAGGTGGCTCTTCCTCATTTTCATCCCAATTTTAGAGTAGCGAAGCTCTGGCAGTTTGATCCCTCCAGAGTTAGAATTTTTTCCGTCTCTGCCCGCAGTGTGGTGAATGTAATTGTACGATGTCTTTATTCGAGTGTGTCGTACTTGGACACGTACACGACTGGCAATAAAGATCGAGATTACTTTATCATTGCAGCATTCACTTAGTTTATTTATTGTTATTTATTTAATGTTATTTATTGCTTTCATAGCGCGGTGTGAGTACGACTTGACTACGAGCATCTACGAGTGTGTACAGCTAGTTAAGTTAAATCGGTTACTCATCGCGATTAGTCTCTCACCCTGAAACTCCTAGAAGCAGAACGAGTACGACTTGATTACGAGCATTTAAGTGTGACTGCTTGGTAGCCCAGTGGTGTAGCTAGGGGGATCTATGCTTGGTAACCTAGTGGCGTATTTGGGGTCTGTGCTTGGTAATCC
>MNCI01033529.1:707277-720260 GCA_015680685.1 Gnetum montanum | reverse complement strand
AGCATTATATTAGAACACATCATACACCTCATCTAGACTAAACCATACGTGACATATGCAAAACTAGTCTAGATGGGAAGACAGTGAACTGCGACCTAAGGCTAACTATCTAGATGCCACAACTAGTCCATCTGCGGAGTTCGACAGGATCGCGCGTGCGACACTCGTTTCGTATGGTTGAGTGTAGGGGTATCTCACCACTCATCAACTAGCATAGCCAATGATCTACCAAGACCTAAAACTAGGTTCACAAGTCAACATCTATGATTCAGCAGCAAGCAAGAATACTTCCAATCTTCTATTACCTACCCACATCTTCTAGGCAAGATGGGATGGGGCATTGCAATTTTAGAATGAAGTTTGTGTTACCAAGGAAAAACCCTCTAGGACATTTGCAACGTTGTCATCCCTAGCATCTTGCTAATCTTCTTAAGATGCCATGTGAGATCTTGTTGACCATTTAGAGCTACTACCATCACTGCCAATTATCTTAGTCATAGCTCCCACTATCAGCACCTCTTATTGGAGTCCCAGCAGTACTATGGCATAGCCACAGTGTTGCTATGCTCTAGCCCTCACCATTGTTAGAGTCTGGAAGAGCATTCAGCAACATGACTCGACATCATACAACTAAATTTCTTAGCTCTTGCCTTTGTTGAAAACTCCTAAGAACCTGCATTACCATTGCTCCTAGCCTCTTAAGTGCTCACTTCTAGTGTGGTTGTTAGAGTTTTCTAGGCTATCATCACTGATGCCTACACTAGCTTTCCTGCTTTGGACATTGCACATGCCTAAGATAGTACCTGCAGCCAATGCAATGTCCTAGGTAGATAGGAATTCACCCTCATTTCATAGGCTGGTTGTTTTTTCTTGCCTTCTCTATGTTGCATTTACAAGATAAAGCCTGGATGACATCGTTCAGGAATGTGTTTCATCGTGAGAGTAAGACGCTACATTGTTTTGATGTATCTGCTTTAACTCACCTAGCTACTTGAGAGTGCATACCCCAATATCCCCTCAACTAACCTAACCTCTACCCCTTGATCATGCAAACTCCCTTATCCTTTGTAAGCTTCTCTAATGCATATGCAACCTTTCCTGTAGTTAGTTGCAAAACCCATAATGAACATAATGCAACTCATCCCATGGGAAGTGTTTATGGGTTGGTCAAAGCCTCAAACAGATGTAACACAACTCATCCCAATGAGGAAAGACTAATCCTACAAATACAATGTGGTTGCCTCCAAGCAATTTCTTCACTCAACAAGAAAAAAATAAAAAAATAAAAAAATAAAAAAACAAAGAAAAAGAGAAAAAGAAAAAAGAAGAAGAGAAAGAAAAGAAATCAAAATAAATAGAAAATGGTACAAATCAAATGCCCAAGTCAAAGAGCACAATTGTCATTTTTCAACTAGTCTAGCCTTAGATTAACCATCTCATAAGCACTCTGATGAAGGGTTAAAATCCAAGGAGGTAGGACACCTTCATATGTTGATTCTCTCATAAGCATTCCAATGAGAGATCAAGATATGACAACCAAGCCATCATTGCACTATCCCCCATAGTTATCCTTTCGATCCCTTGATCCATTTCCCTAAACTAGTCCTCCTCACACTTCATTTTTTCAGCACTCTCAAGAGTAGCAAAGTGCAGTCCAAGTGGGCATTGATGAATGGTATTGGTGTAATGCTCATTGTGGTGTTTTGTATTCTTTGTCAATGTCTCTCAAGTCAATCCTCCAGATGTTGAAAAAGAGGGGCCAATGAAACACCACTAATTTTGGGCTCTAGTGACTCATCAGAAAATTTGTCTAAGTGTCAAGACTTGGACAAAATTTCTCTAAGTCTAGTGTCATGCTATGCAGTATAGACAACATAGCACCTTGGAATTTCTGATGTTTGTAAAATTTTTCTAAGTCTTTTTGCTACACTCCCCAACATAGCTAGCATACCACATGTCTCCAAGGTTAGTTTGCACAAATAACAAGCCAGAAGTGATCAAAAGGGCACTTAGGATGGACTAAATAATTTGGAAAATTTTCTATCTCTTGGGCCATCAAGCTTGCTATGCTCTTCAACTTACCCAACTTGACACATGTCCTAGTTGCTAGACCACCCAAGTCTCAAGCTAGGAGTTGTAAAAAATGCTCAGGTTAGAAAAAATAATTTGGCAAATTTTCTACCTTTGGGCCTATTACGCTTTGCTACGTTGCATAGCATAGACAATGTAGCACAAGTTTCAGGACTCAAATTTTCTTAGTGTTGGAATAGACACGGAGCGTGCATTTGGTAATTTTTTGACTGTTGAGGCTACCTATCCTACTTCACCCTCAAACTATGGTTAGCGTACAATGGAAATACATGGCAAGTTTTGTCAAAATCCATTCAAAAATAGGTGTTACACTCTGCTACGCTACACAACATAGACAGTGTAACAGATGTTCAAGGTCAAAAATTTCATAAGTATGGAACAAAAAGTTGTCAAGCCATTCTGACATGTGAGATGCATTTTTTTAGCTGCTAAAGTTACCTACCCTGATGTATCTCAGAGTGTGATTAGCATGACATGACAAAACATTTTAAATTTTGGAAAAATTCATTAGAAAAAGGATGTTACACTCTACTATGCTATGCAGTGTAGACAGCGTAGCAGGCCAGAACCACAAAAAGTTTTCTAACTGTTCACGCTACACTTTGTTACACTGGGTAGCATAGAAAATGTAACACTTGGGAAACACCTCTGAATGCCTCCAAAAGTTCCCAGAGTTTAACATCAGCCTTCGTTCCTACTTTGGCGTCTCCCTAGTGGCCAAGATCAACAGTTTGCTTTGTTCTTGTACCCTCTATTAATCCCCAAAATTGTCCCTATGCTTGACCCTACTCAAAAGAGGGGAAAGAAATAGTCCCAGAGCATAGGCTCCTAGTTGCACTTGTCTTAGCATTGTTTGTAGGTAAATGATAGTCCCTTAGACTTTAGCACATGCAGTTTGGGTAGTGTGTTCATGGTTGGGTAGAGGCTGAGTTCATGTTCTTGTCTTAAAAAGCTTAACACTTTGAGCTTGACACATTGAGCATAGCATGTTCATGTGACTTGCTAACACTCATGTTGTGTGGGACCTAGGCCACGTGGCATCCAATCCATGTCTACTATTAATCCTAGCTCTATAAATACCCCAATAATTAGCATTTTAAGGGTTGTATTTTGCAAAAGATTGGCAAGGAAAAGGTTGATGATTGACAAATCTCAACATTAGAGTAGTCCTAACACCTTCCTCACCTCGGCACTTGAGCACCCAAGCATGACACCTTGTTGAGCGCCACGACCCCATACCCATACTTTGTGATGATAGCTAACCCAGAAAGTCCAGCTCCCTTGGCAACCATCAGCACCATGTCTAAAACGTTCTAAGAACTGTTACCATACTACCCCATTGTTTTGTTTTGTCTATCTAATACTATGTACCAATTTCATACATCATTTAATCAAGAGTTGCATTCCCCAAGCTTGGGATGATGCATTTCTTCACCTAAGCTTGCACTTCATTTTCTTTTAGCATGTGTTTCAAATTGTTAGGATAATTTCTTAATTCTATTGTTAATACATATTGGTACACTCATGTTGTTATTTGTCCCATTTCTACTTATCTAGGCTCTCTCATGTGATGCTTCAAAAACTCTGTTTGCAAATGGTTATCGTACATCATGTAAGTCCTTATCTAATCAACTAGACTGTTTAGGGCACCCCACTTCCATTTTCTCCAGCATGACCCTCCCATAGATTCGAGGTTAGGCTATATGCCTAACAACTCCTTGGTGTTCTAGCCATTAACATTTTCAGATGCTATAGTTGTTTTCGTTGCTATCACCACGACCATTGTACCATGGCCGCTGCCACCATTGCAACTAGGAAGGGGGCGCACATCATAAACTGTGACTATGTGTGTTTTATTTTTTTCTCAAGGGTTTAATGGCATCCCATTCCATGATGTTGGACAAGGGCTTTGTCACGAGCCTCTAGGTGTTAAGCACTATGAGATGGGATAAGGTTTTTGTTATGTCCCATACAGCAAGATGGGATAAGGGTTTCAAAAACATACTTCTTAGCATAGCGCATTGAGGAGAGGGTTTTGGGTGCTCTGCATCCCATATCATGTGATAGGGTTTATTTTTTGTTGTGTGTCCCACATGGTGAGATAGGTTGTTAAGATTTCGGGTATCCCTAAGAATGTAACCCAAAAGTTAGAAAAAATATTAGGATTGCTACATTTTGTACTTGGAAAATTTCATATATTTCAGTGTTGTCGCACTCCATGGAAGTGTGACTAACACTTGGAAATTTTTGCACATTCTGGCAATGTGACACTCCTTGGGAGCATGACCAAGACGTAAAAAATTCTTACAACTGTCATGCTCCCTGGTGAAACACCATAAAATTTTAGGATCCTCATACTTTAGCAGAGTCTTGGAATTTGGGCAAGGACTTCCACAAGTGCAGCATCATGATGGTTTGACAAGAAAGTGTAGGCACTAAGGACAAACTATCTAGTCTAGCAGGTTTTCTATCTCTAGCATTGAGAAGCTCACTGGACTCTCTAGCCTGCCCAACTGGACAATTGACCCAGCTGACAATCTACCCAGAGACTATGGTAGGAATTGTCAAAAGTATTCGGGATGAGCAAAAAAATTTGAGAAGTTTTCTAGCAAAGAATTCTACTATGCTACACTATACTATGTAGTGTAGCAAGCATTGAAAAATAATTTCTCAAGCGTCAAAATGTGAATTGACAAAATGATTGCAAGACAAGTCAGGATTCAGCCAACACAAGGTGCTACGCTATGCATCGTAGCACAGTGTAGAAAATCCAGAGCAGAAAGGCCCATCTTGCCAAGTAATTCCAACAGGAAGATTGCACTTGACAACATGTCAGCCTCCAAATCTGGTTACCCCACTTAGCCCTTAGGCCTTGGACAAAGTTTCTTACTAGAAAATGATGGATTGAACAAGGAAGCAAGGTACACTAGCTACTACGCTATGCTACGCTACATAGTGTAGCACAATGTAGCAACAATGCAAAAACAATAAAAGTGTTTCAAACATGATTTTAGCAATTCAAAAGGCTTCCCGGCATGAAGGAAAAAAGTTATTGTTGTTTACCTTACTAAAGCCTCAGACAAGTGCTCTTTAGCTCCCATGAAAATTTCTATTAAGACCAGCGGCTACACTATGCTATGCTACGTAGCGTAGCATAGCGTAGTAAGCAGCTACTTATGCGACACCAATGTGTTTAACAACATGAGTAGTGAAACACTAGCACAAAACCATTAAGACATCTTCAGGTAGCTCTAGAACTTGTTGGAAATAATCTTTCTTACTCTAGCATCTCCTTGGCAAAATCAAGACATCTATTTTTCATACCCTAGTCAACTCCCAAAAAAATTATCTCTACGCTTGACCCTTCTTGTGAGTAGGGAAGAAATAGTCTTGGAGCATATGCTCTAGTTTGTTTACATTATTACCACACTAGATTTTAGCACATGTAGTTTTGACGATATGGTCATAGCGTAACAAACTTTACATCTAACATCGCATACCTACATGGTACGGGCGTGTTAGCACCTTGTAGGGCCTAGGACACATGGCGTCCAAACTAAATTTTCCCACTACTCCTAGCCTTATAAATACCCTAGCAAATAACACTCAAAGGTTTGACTTCTAGGTTAACTGGTTGGTAAAAGAAAAAGTTGGCTTTTCGGTGCAGTTGGCTTTTGGAGATCATAGTTGGCATTTTTGAGCATTCTGATTACCTTTGAGTTCTCTAGTTGGCTACAAAAATCCCTTTGCGAGTCAAGAATTTTAGCATCTTAGCGAACAATGTAGTAAGCAGAAGACCTGACTATATTGTTTGGTGTAAGCCGTGTTTCTCCAATGTTGCATAACCTATTGTACACTTTTCAGCAAGATAAAGGATCAAATCCACAACCTTTGGGGTAGTGCACTTTCTCACCCAAATCTGTTTTGCTATTTTTTCACTATCATCATTGTTTTGCACTATTTCTGTTACTTTGCATTTATTGATCATTGATTTATTTTGTGTACTTCACTTCTGAAACAAATGTTCACGTAAGGTTAAGATACATCAGTTAAGTCCCTGTTTGATTGACCAGACCATTTAGGGTGCCTCATTTTCGTTTCTCTCTAGCATAGCCCTCACACAGATCTGAGGTTAAACTATTCACCTCGCAACCTCTCGGTGTTCTAGCCATCAATGTTTGTGATCACTATAGTTTTTGGTGCTACAAGGAGGAAATTTTAATGTCCTTTCTATCTTATAGCTAGTCCTACATGCTCTATGTATCCCATCATCCACTAGTGTAAACAAGATACCCTTTTGTGGTTTTTTATGCATCATGTGGTGTATATTGATCGTGATGATGGTTCCTTTGGGACCTGGCAGGATGAAAAGGCTCTGATCGCCTATTGATTTCCATGTTTCGTGTTTGCGACTTTCCCTTTTATCACACAAAAATGATTCCTCCAATAACCACTATTTTCACCTTAAGCCTTGAGGCTCCTTTCTCGACTCAAAGCACCATAGGTGCTAAGCAACCACCTAGCCCAATGTTGGTTCCATGCCAGTCCCTTAGGATCTAACATCTATCACTTGAGTTCTTAGCACAAGATGCAAAGCATTACAACTTCCTCTACATAAATATCCAGGAAAATATGCCCCTAGATCGCCAAGAACTCGAGGACAAATGCAACTTTGAGTTCTTTCATTAGAATGGGAGGAATTTGTCCCTACCCCTGACATTACCATCCCCTTGATAGAAACGTATCAGTGGATCTTAGACTAGCTGATGTGGGTTAGTAAGTCTAGAGAGTGTGACACAACATCCCATTATGATGAAGCATTCCAGGATGTGTAGGAAGACCTAGACTTCCAATCAGAGAGTGGTGGCTAGACTTACCTTGTGACCATCCCTCCCACCATGGTCTTCAGGCCAACCCACTTTTTGCGTTAGCCCCCTTTATGATTACCACAACTCAACACCAATCTACATTTTCATTAGCCATGGGCAGCCATCCTGCACCCTTAGCGTATCAACATGCTCCTCCCTTAGTTTAATTCCTAAGCACCCTCCCTCCTCATTCTTTCCTATCCTCATACCAAGCATCGGTCATGGCTATGTTGCCCTACGTGCACACCATGTCAACTTCATAGCTGCATGGAGCCTCCGCCCCTATTCCATTTTCTATACCTATTCCAACATCAGTAGCATGCCCAGCCCCAACCATGTGGTGGACCCTAGCCACTTGCTCCCTACTTCACAACCCTCCCAGATTCCACATTACCCTTACCACAAAGCATACCAAGTCCCGCAGGTGTAATAACCAAGCACAAGATTATGTCCCATCCCATTAGCCATGAAAATGACAAACCCTATAGCACCACCAGCGACCGCAACTCCAATAGCACCACCCACTGGGTGGTGGACCTCACAGGTAACACCCTTCGCAAGGGCAACCCTAACGACACCCCCTATGAGCAAGGCTATTGTCCTTACTACACCACCAACAATGGTTGCCCCTACAACCCCACAACCACCTGCATCATCTCTAGGTTTAGATTAAACATTCAAACTTATCCAGATCCTCACTAAAGAGATTAAACGTCTCAAAGCCACTAGTTTTGACACAGTGTAGGTCATGGATTTCTATCATGATGACCCCATCAGCTTGACCATACCCATGCTCACATTACCCCCTGGTATGCCACTCCCCCACTTTACAAAATACAATAGGGAGGATGATCCCAATGCACATTTAGTCACATTTAGATCTGAATCTTTGTTGTTGCAACACTAGCCGCACACTATTATTCACGCCTTTACTATGTCTCTAATGGGCAAAGCTTTAGACTAGTACCGCATGCTCCTACGTGCCTCCATCTCAACACTGGAGGAGCTACTGACCCAGTTCATGACCTGCTTCCAGTATAACTTGAGGTCTAAAGTCACGCTAGATCAGTTAATGGATGTAAGAAAGGCCTACTAGAGTCAGTGCAAAAGTTTATACAATGGTGGAGTGCTACCTTGAATGAAATCTATGAGCCTATCATGGAGGCCCATTTTCTGGCCATCTTCAAGGGAATGGTAAATGATTTTATAAAATACAAGCTATATTACCTAGCCCCATGCTCTCTTATTCAAGATTTAACCCAGGCGAAGAGCATCCAAGACACAGCCGAAGCTAGTAAAGACCCAGCCTATGTTGCGTATAAGAATGCATATACCAAAAAAGACAAAGAGAAGGGCAAGACCGCAATGGCCAAGGTGGCTACCATGGCAAATGAGGCAAAGACCAATAGCAAAAATAACAAAAAGGTAGCCACAACAGCAACGAACCCCACCCCTAGCTCAAGTAATGTTGCCCAACCCTCCATGTCAACACCAGAGGCATAAACCTAGCCTAAACCTAACTTCGAGTGTAAAGATCGCTCCAAGTACACCCCTTTGCCCATCAAGCATTCAAAACTCCTGAAGAAATTGTTGGGGGCTAGGTATATTCAACATAAATGAATGTCAGAGGAGGCAACCAAATGGAATCAATGGTACTACGAGCTCCTTAGGAACCCCTCCTTGGTTACGCCCAATGAGCCACCAGTTCCTAAGAACTTCAAGCTGGAGCAATTCTGTGACTACCATCAACTTTGTGGTCATGACACGGATTACTGTCTAACATTAAAAGATGACATTCAATGGATGATTGATCAAGGGAAGTTGGTTCTACATGAAAGCAACCTTGTCCACCCCAAAAATTAATCCATGCACATTTACAAGGACCCCCTCAACGCTAACAACATGGGATACATTATCAACATGATTAGTGTAGATAGTAACCTAGAACTGCCATAGCAGCCATTTTTGGTTTGTTTGCCTCAATGTAGTGTACCAACACCAACAACGGTAAAAAAGACACTGCAACAGTCGTTCATCCTTAAGGTTTCCCCCCGGACATCTTCCCTTGCATCCTTTGTGAGCAAAACCACACTGCCACCCACACTAACACCATAAGCACCATTTGTCATTATGGGGCCAAAACACTCAACTACCCCCATCACACAGAGCCAATCTAAGATAGCATCACAAACTTCCATTCAAAGAAATGGGAAGAGCATCCAATGGACAAAATGGCCAAGGAACGTACCGCCCCAAGTCCCTCCAAGCCTACCCCCTCATCCTCTGCATCTATGCCTAAAAGGGTCTAGCCCCAAACTTGAAACTGATCCTCCTCAAGAAATTTTTCTTCTATGATGAATGGAAGAAGAGGAGGGTGAAAAACAACAAGAAAGTGGACAGGACCTCCTAAATGCCCTTACTCAGGTTAAACAGGCTCAGAAATAGAAGAATACAACATTGATCCTATACGACCTGGTAATGACCTCCACTATACACCACGAGGCCTTGGTTCACATGTTAATGTCCATACCGGTTGATGAAAACATGTTGGCAGAGGAGAAAGAAATCCATGCAGTCATGCTTCCTTCTACACCGGAAGAGCAGTAGTCAACTCAGTTGACATTCCATGACGAGTTTATCAAGGATGACCCTGAGAAGGGCCAGGACACAATAGCACCCTTGCTCATCATAATTTGGGTTAGTCAGCATAAGATCTAAAGAGTACATGTTGATGATGGGGCTGCTACAAATATCCTGTTCCCCATAGTGGACAAACTAGGTTTGGTGGATCAAATCAAACCCACGACAACCTCATGTCTAAATTCATTTAATAGAGCAAAGGTGATGGTAAAGGGGACTGTCCACATTAACTTTGTGGCAGGGGACTAGTTCCCCACAAGTGTAACATTCATCATGGTAGAATAGATGCCTAGGTTTAACCTAATCTTGGGGAGGTCATGGTTAGCCCAACTTAGGACCGTCTCTTCACCCATACATCAAGAAATTCACCTACCTTATGCAATCAAGGAGGTGGTGATCTACGGTGACAAAGTGGCCACCCAAGCAATAAACAATGTCAACATGGAGCGAGGTTCAGAAATGATAACTTCTAAGAATGAAGCACCTATCTCCACCGAAGCTACTTGTTTGGCAAATGAGTTAGCCCAAAATGCCATCTCAGAAAATGAAGCTATGTGGGCTGAGTTACCTTCTCAAGTGGTAGATAATGATATAAATTTATACCACAACAAATCCCCTTAGCCTTACGCATCACCGAGCCCACGATGGGTTAGAAAGCAGTTGCAAGGATGATCACTACTTGCATAGCGTAACAACTCCACTGCTTCTGACATGATTAACACTCATCATATGTTTATTCTTTATTTGCCCCATATTCCTTCATTTACGCTAAGTTTCTGCCTCATTCTTTAAACCGTTCACATCACGTCCACTGTTTACATCATGCCATGGCCCGTTAAGGCCTAAAACTAGCAAAAAATTTTCTTACCATCATGCGGTGGCCCGAAATGGCCTAAAACTAAAACGAGATGCTCCCAAGGAGTTTGATTAATCAATAAAAAAATAGAATAAAGAACAAAATAAAAAAATATACAACACATAAGTCAAATTGAAATAAATCTCTTCATATTCCATGTTTCTTTTTTCTCATACAAAATGTTAATCAATAATGTTTGCAACATTCTTTGCAAGAATCCAAATAAAATTCTCTATTGCTACACTATGACCCTTCACCGGCTCCATCGTCCCCTACCTCATTAGGTCTTGTGTTTTCATCTAGACTCTATACCATAGGGAAAATGAAATAGTTAGTTAAAGCTACAATAAGGACTTGAATAAAATAAATTTTCAAAACACCAAAAGAATGACTAACCCGAGATGGCCCTATGTCTGTCTTGGGGGGTATCCGATCCATGCTTGCCACCAAGCATTGCAAGATCTCCTCCTCTGTAATATTGGCCCAATTCCTGTCTCCAAGATCAGTGCTTGCTACAACTTTCTCCTCCTCTGTAAATGACAGTGTAAAGCTCTTACCCAGCAAACCCTCAAGAGTGATAGCAGGGGAGTCACCCATTGGCACACTATCAAATATGTGGTTAAACTCACCAGCATCAAAATGAATCCCCTCTCCTTCTAGCTGACTCAATAACGTAGCAACATCCTCAATGCTCATGTGCCCCTTCGGTACTGAACTACTCTCCTCAAAAGGGTCATCAACAAGGGCCTCTTCCTAATTTCCATGAGCCTCCTCCTCATTAGTAGGGGCCTCCTCTTCATCGACAGGGGCCTCCTCTTCATCAACAGGGGCCTCTTCCTCACCTATGGAGGCCCTTTCTTCAATAGTAGGGCCCCCTTATTCATCAGCTAGGACCCTAACCTGTTCGTTTTCGCCAGTTACCCCTTTCGTGAGGGCCACCACCTATTCTTCCCCTTCTTCCTCTTCTTCCTCTACCAATAAATCATAGTCACAGTAAGCAAATAATACCAATTCAAAGTAGATACTACGTTGAACAATGCTACCTAGCATAACATAGCATAGTGAACGTTAACCAAAAGAAAAAAATAAAACACTTACCAATCGAAGGCTGTACTCTACAAAGTTTGAGCTGCAGCCTCTTCCCTCTTTCCACATTTGTGCAAGGAGGTTCCTCAGCTGGGAGAGACCTCTTGCTTTGGAACTTAGATGTCACTATCTCTGCAATGAGGCATTCCCCCCTTGTCACACTATTGGTGGTAATGTGGGGTGCCTCTCCCATGCTGTCCTGGGCATGAAAGTTGCATGCCACCCGATCCTTGGTAGTCATTGAAAATGATTCCCCAATAGCTTCTAGGGGGGTCCTGAGATCGAGTGATATGGAAGACTTGGCAAATCCATAGTTTGAAAATCTAGTTATGATCTTGTAGTACCCAAACACCATTCTCACGAACTACCAAGAATTCTGTAAAATGTCTTAAGCAAGCTATGAAGAAGGCATGATGCACATTGAAACAAGACTCAAGCTTCCTACGGAGCTTGACCATTTCAGCCTTCAAGCCTTTGCAAAGGTGTTTTTCCCAATTTTAATGAGTTCCCTTTTCCATGACATCCCTCATTATCCAAGCCTGCTCAATTCCAAGGATTTTTCCTTAGGAGAGTAGCTTAGGGAAGGCACAGGCACGGAAGACAGGGTAACTCGTTTTGGCTACCCATAGCTTGACCTTTTCAATGTAGATCCCCTTTTGGTCCTTTGATGCCCCTAGCCACTCCTCAATGTCCCCTTGATGGTTTGCATCTTTCTTGATTTTTTCTCCTATGGGGAGACCATCAGAAGGGACACCAAAAAGATCTACAAATAGTTGGTCGTTGATTTCAAACACCACTTGCACATCGTGAACACGTGTGGAAGCGGTCCACTTTCTTGGAGAAGGAGTTGGCTATGGAAAGCATTTTGGTAGGTGGGACGTTCAAGTTTATGGCCAATAATAAGTCCATGAGCCCAACCTCTTGAAGTTTGTGGACAAGCATGGTTGGGGCCCCATTGTAGAGTCAATAGTGGGTCTCCTCCACCTCCCCATACTTGAAAAAGAGGTTGGTTACGTTGCACCTAGAGGTGATCAAAGTCACCTCTTGGGATTTCCTCACCATTGAAATGTTTGCAAAATAAAAGAAAAATGTTAGCAAAAAAAATATAATACATCACTCGAACATTCAACAGTGAATTCATAGTTTAGTGTACCAGGTTTAAATGGCATGGGAAATGATGGGAGATCCACCAACACGTCTTCAATGGTGAGTGGCCTAAGGGATTCTCACTCCCTATCCAACCAACCAATTTCTTTACACTTTTCATAAAATTTGGATACCAAGTCGAATAGGTTCTGAACTCATCCCCAAATTGGCCTATTACGCCAACATGCACATTCCCAGTAAAGGAAAACTCCTGTAGGGCCATCTATGCCAATGCCAAGGCATCTATATCACCATGGAGACCACTCTTGTCAATAAAAAACCTGCCAAAACATAAT